>CM051239.1:18752271-18818639 GCA_027917425.1 Gastrophryne carolinensis | reverse complement strand
AAGCTGCAAGATGATTGGACAGTGTAGCCAGGCAGTGGGAAAAGCAAGCAGGATGCTCGGCTGCATAGCTCGAGGCATCACCAGTAGGAAGAGGGAGGTTGTGATGCCGCTGTATAGAGCCCTGGTGAGGCCACAGCTAGAATACTGTGTGCAGTTCTGGAGACCTTACCTGCAAAAAGACATTATTCAAATAGAACGGGTCCAAAGGCCAGCAACAAAAATGGTGGAAGGGTTTAAACTTAAATCTTATCAGAAAAGACTTAGGACCTTATTTAACAAGGGATAGCGCCAGGTAGCGAATGGTGAGCGAACGGTAATGACGCTCACCGCCACGAGAACGCCGGCTCCCGTCCGCAATCACACATTTATCAAGCCGATCCTGCTTAGCGACTGACAGAGCGCCAGATAGCGACTCATTCATCATTATTCCAGCCTCACCCCACAGCGCCAGCGAGCGACCTTGAACAGCGACACGTATGACCTCTCGCTACCTGGCGCTCTCCAATGCATTTCAATGGAGCAATCTTTAAATATTCATAATTAATTGATATTAATGAATTTTTTTTTTTTAAATGTCAAAATTTCTGTGACCACTTCTGCAATGTTAGATTTTTTTTTAAGGTAAAAAAAATAAATAAATAAATTTGTGCAGAATTGATATTACAGGTCTGATATTAATGTATTCATATTACAAAATGTTTATAAAAACTTGTTTATTTTTTTTTTTTCCAAAAATATGGTTGTTTGGGGGTTAAAAAACGACTTTTAACCCATCGCCGCCAGCGCTCTGGGGTTTAAACAAGCATTTCACAGCGCGAGAATTTTTTGAGCGTGATTTGTTAATGAATATGCTGGGAGCCGGTCGCTATGGCCATTCGCTGTCATGCGCTCCCATACAGCGCGGAACCTGTCAAACAGCGACTCCTAACCCCGTATTCAACATTACGGCACACCGACTGAGTCGCTGTCAACAACCAAACAACGGCCAAGCACAGCGAATACTAGCGGGCGCTGTGAAAATACTGCTACTCTGCCGCTCATCCGTCGCTACCTGGCGCTATTGTTTTTAAGAAGAAACTTGAAGCGGACCTTCACCCTAAATAACAGCATATCTTATATCTTCCCCCCCCCCTGTACATACAGATTGCCCACATTAATCCGGACCTTCACCCTGAATAAGAGCCTATCTTATATGTTTCCCACACCCTGTACATACAGATTGCCCACATTAAAAATCATCCTACCTGCATCTACTGCATTTTCTGAGACTTTAAACATCCAAGATGGCGGCCCATGGAGGTGCAGGCTGCCTGCAAACAGGAAGTGTCTTCTGACTTTGCCGCTCTGCATTCTGGGATTGCTGTCCTTTTCCTGACCCCAGCTCTCCTCTGTCTGTGCAAAGCACAGCTATAACCCCGCCCCCTGCACTTTTGACCCCTCTTCTCTTTTCAGTAGGTGATACTACTGAGCCAAGATGGCGGCGCCCATATCCTAGAGTGCTGAACAGAGTTGCAGCCCAGTGGGAGAAAGAATAAAAAGTGACTAAAAACATAAAATGTATATAATTTTAGATGCTGGGGGAATCGTTTTTTAAGGGTTTGGGCTTTTCAATAAATCATGGTGAAGGTCCGCTTTAATGATAGAACAAGGAGCCCAACCTGAAGCTAGTGGGGGAGGGGGAGATCAGGAGCAATGTTAGAAAATATTATGTTACAGAAAGAGTAGTAGATGCTGGGAATAACCTCCCAGCAGAGGTAGTTGGCAGACTAGATGGAGCGCATGGTCTCCTTCTGCCATCACCCTTCTATGGGGTTTATTCATGAAGGGATAGCGCCAGGTAGAGCCTCGTAGCGGCAGGCAGCGTCTGGTGAACGCGAGCGCTGTACGCATTACCATATTTAAGAAAGCGAATCTGGTGAGCGACTCTAACAGCGCCACGTAGCGTAAGATTCATCATTACTGGTGACTTAGCGTATAGCGCCGGCGCTCTAGCTTCCAGAGCCAGGGATTACCTGTCGCTCTCCCATACATTTCAATGGACATTCTTTTTCTTCTGTTTAAACAGGGTTTTATTTTTTTTTTATTTTTTTTTCTCTCAAATCATTGTGTGACCTCTCCTGGCCTAGAAAGAGTCATTTTTAAAAACGTTTTTGATTTTTTATATTTTTATGCAGAATTGTCATTACAGGTCTGGTATTAAAGGGTTAATGTCACAATGTTATAACAACGTCATTCCATGTGTTTTCGCTTTGTTACTGGTGGATATGTGTTTAAAAACTTTAATCACACAGCGTCTGGCGCTCTATGCTACAGCTCCCAGATCCAGAGCACCGACGCTGTGTGTGTCTGTTATTTTGTTGAATATGGTGTGAGTCCCTGAGGATCTAATGTGCACCTCCTTGGTTAGTTATAAAATGGTCTGAGCGGCTGCCACCCCCCTTTGTTTCTTTTGAATTTGTGCAAGCACATGGTGTGTGGGGTCTAGGCTGTATTGCAAGGTCTTTGACCCTTCCACCCCATGGCTTGCACTTGAGGTTTAGGGCAACCTCAGGTAAGCCTGCTCCCAATTTATCTATTGCATTGTATGTCCCAAATGGGGCTCTTAGAGACTAGAATTAGTACTGGAGTTAGGACTGCACCTCGCGGGGGCACCTTGGCGCTTGGTGGTGCAGCTTCAGCATACTTCTGCAGATGTGTGTGACCGAGCCCTCTGTTTTTGACCTAGCTTGGAGACGGATTGTAGGCTGGTCAGCAAGCTAACTGGTTTGAGTGCTGTGGCCCCTTTAAGACTTTTGTAGTCGCTGAGGATTGGTCACACTGAGCTGGCGCTACCTTTCGCTCGCTGCAGCGCTGTACTGTTGTTATAGCGACCAATATACATCTAATTCATCAATGCTGGCCAGGTTACTACAGCGACTGAGACGCTCTGTTACAGCGCCAGATACCCGCGCCTCTATACAGACGCTCATCTGCCGATACCTGGCGCTGGTGATGAATCAGCCTCTATGTTTCTATACGCACCACACTTTTAATTTCTTTCTTTATTAAAAATTTGGAAAAATGTATCATTTTCTTTACACTGCACAAATACTTGCAACTATATATATATATATATATATATATATATATATATATATACATATATATATACATATATATATATATACATATACATAGATATATATATATATATATATATACATACATATACATAGATATATATATATATATATATACATAGATATATATATATATATATATACATACATATACATAGATATATATATACATACATATATATATATATATATATATATATATATATATATATATATATATACATATATATATATATATATACCTTTATCTCAGCTAGGCAGGAGTGCATGTCTGTATCATGATAGGATTAGTTATCCTTTCTTGCGCCTCTGTGAAAGTGACCTTCAGCTCTTCTCTTGGTCTCAGTGAGTCATTCAGCCATGACTCATCATCATTCATTTAACACAATGCGCCTTCATTTTTTTTCTGTCTCTAACTGATCAAGTTCCACCAGTTTAATGCCCTAATTTCTCCTTATGACATATATTATTATGTGCAAATTATTATCATCGCCACCATTATCGACTGATAGGGTCATATTGTAATGCTCGGGACACTTTATAGGACTCCAGAACACTAGAAGCGAAAAGCTGTATCATTAATAATAATAATAATAATAATAATTTTAATAATGATAACGGGGAGGCCGATTCATTAATAGCGCCAGGTAGCGCCAGATGAGCGACTGTAGCGTGATTTTTTCAGCGCCAGCCAGTATTCGCTGTGCTTGGCCGGCGTTTGCTTGATGACAGCGACTCAGTCGGTGTGCGGTAATGTTGAATACGGGCTTAGGGGTCGCTGTTTCACAGGTTCAGCGTTGTATGTGAGCGCCTGACAACGAATGGCCAGAGCGAACGGCTAGCTTCATATTCATTAACAAATCACGCTCCGAATGTGCTGTCGCTGTCCATTCCTTGTTTAAACCCCCAGTGCGCTGGCGGCGATGGGTGTTAACTAGTTTTTAACCCCTAAACAACCATATTTTTTGATTGTAACATTATACATGTTTATAGAATCATTTTGTAATATGAATACATTAATATCAGACCTGTTAGATCAATTCTGCACAAATTTTTTTACAATTTTTTTTTTACTTAAAAATAAATCCTAACATTGCAGAAGTGGTCTCCGAATTTTTGACATTAAAAAAAAAAAAAAAAAAAAATTAATACCAATTAATTATGATTAATTATAGATTGCTCCATTGAAATGCATTGGACATCGCCAGGGAGCGACAGCTCATACCTGGCACTGTGAAGGAATTTGCAGCGGCGCTGTTCGGTCCAGGCGGCTTCATGATGAATGCCGCGCTAGCCGTCGCTCTCGCCGGCGCTAGCCTCATTTTGCTTGATAAATGCGTCATTGTGACCGCCGCCGGGCGTACTTGAGTCGGTAGCCGCCGATAGCTGGCGGTACCTGGCGCTCGTCAGACACTACCTGGCGCTAGCCCGTGATAAATAAGGCCCAAAGTGTTTATATCGCCATTGTGTGTTTGAGCATACATAGGAATTTGTGCTCTGGATTTATCCTGTCCGTGCAGTGATAACACGTGAAGGCTGATTCACTACTAGCGCTGTATTGCGGCGCTTAGAGCTACCACTAGTAGACGCGGTATCGGGCGCTGTAACATAGCATTGCGGTCGCTGTAGTAACCTGGCCGGCATTGATGAATATGATGTGTGTTGGACGCTCTAACCACAGCACCATGCTGCAGCGAGTGAGAGGTAGCGCCAGCTCAGTGTGTCCGGCATTCGGTACCATATTTAACAAAAAACGACACACACAGCGCCGGCACGCTAAAGCTGGACGCTGCAGCATAGAACGCCAGACGCTGTGTGATGAAAGTCTGATTTTGAACACATGTCCGCCAGTAACAAAGCGAAAAACACATGGAATGACATTGAATTGACATTAGACCTGTAATGACAATTCTGCATAAAAATATAAAATACACAACTACACAACTAATGAAGCCCCATTGAAATGTATGGGAGAGCGACAGGTAGCGACAGGTAATACCTGGTGCTCTGGAAGCTAGAGCGCCGGTGAGCCGCCTGTACATGGCGTTACATGGCGCTGTTAGAGTCACTCACCAGATTTGCTTTCTTAAACCGGACCAACAACCTTATTACATTAACAGGTGTTGGTCCGGCTCTTTGCTGCTAGAAAGAAGCTCGAGGGAGCATTCAGAACGCTGGAGCACCTAAATGCACAGGACACGTATAATACTCACATTTCTAACGAGCCAGCGCCGGGAAAGGAGTCCCGCGATTGGCCGCCGGCCGGTCACGGGGGCTGTAGTCGCGTTCTCTGTGCAGGACCCGCCCAGGTGACCAGCCGGCGGCCAATCGCGGGACTCCTTTCCCGGCGCTGGCTCGTTAGAAATGTGAGTATTATATGTATCCTGTGCATTTAGGTGCTCCAGCGTTCTGGATGCCCCCCCCCCCCCCCCCGAGCTTCTTTCTAGCAGCAAAGAGCCGGACCAACACCCATTAAAATAAATACACATTAAATAACCCCATAGCAGCGAGTCCACACGCACGCCTGGAGCAGTGGGCCCTAGTCATGGCAACTGGGGAGCAGTTGGGGGTTAGGTGCCTTGCTCAAGCGTAATACAGTCATGCTCTAGCTGGGAATCAAACTGGCATCTCTCCAGTCACAGGATTGGTTCACTAACCACTAGATTATATTTGACAATAAAGCATAACCCAAGTCAGGAGATGTATAAAAGACCCCACAATGATGTCACTGGTGGGGAGGGGCATAGCGGGGGATTCCCATGATAATTTGCCCTGGATCTTGCTGGAATTATTTGGGATGGGGTAAACCAGAACAAATTGGCAAAATCTGGGTCGAATGTAGCTTCGGCCCCGGATCCGAAGACCACCAATAAAAAAGCTGAAATTATAAAACTATTTTTTTTTTTACATGGGAACTCAAAGCCTTTCTATAAAAAGCTTCTTATTTCTTGGAAGTAGAGAGAGAAATGTCAGGTAGAGGAGGACCCTCCGCTTGCTCCTTGTGGACTTGTTCCTATCGAGTTCCTTCTTTCGTCGGCGACGCGGCGGGTTTTTATGACGCGGGACCATTTTATTGCCTTTGTCTTCAAGGCCGTTATTACCACGAATAACGCTTTAATGACATCACAGTGCCGAAGACTCGCAGACTATTTCGGAATGCTCCGCTTAATTATTATGTTCATTTGGAGAAGCTAATTCATAAAAAGGCCAGAGCAGCTCGGGCGACTCCTACAACACCACCGCTGTCGCCATTTAATTAGGCCCCTATTTAAGAAGGGATAGCGTCAGGTAGCGACTGTAGAACGCCGGACACGGCACGCAATTACACATTTATAAAGCAGAATCTGTTTAGCGACTGGGATAGCGCCATGTAGCGTCTGATTCATCATTTTCACAGCCTCAGAGAACAGCGCCGGCGTTCAGCCTTGCACAGCGTCAGGTATGACCTCTCGCTACCTGTCACTCTCCCATACATTTGAATAGACGATCCTTTTCTTCTCTTTACATGGGGTTTTTGTGTTAGGGCGAGCGCTGCACACCCATCTCGCAGCACTTCACTTACCTCCATAGCTGCATCCAGCCTTCGTCCATCTCACAGCATTTCCCTCACCTCCATGGCTGCTCCCAGCCGTCTCCCTTCCCCCCATGCTTCCTCCTCGCATGGTCAGGTGCGGGCCCGTCCACTAGAGGGTGAGCGCACTGGATTCCTGAGATTTAAAGGGCCTGTACAGCACTGATTGGTGCCTGCTCATCCAATCCTGCATCCACTTCCCCTATTTAAAGAGGCACTTCCTTTTCTTCAGTGCCGGATCTTGGTCTTTCCATGCCAGTTGTAAATCAGTTGCTTTTGGATTGCTCACCCGTGTACTGACCTCTGCCTGTCCCCGACCTTGGATAGTCACCTTTACTACGAACCTCTGCTGCCTGCCCTGACCTCTGCCTGTGTGCACTACGCCTTTTGCCTGCCTCTCGTGTACCCCGCTGAGCCTCAGCTAGCCGTGGGACTGGGGGTTACTCGCTGCACAAGACCAACCTGCCTTGCGGTGGGCTCTGGTGAATACCGGTGGCCTCTTAGACTCCGCTCCCCTGACGCGGTACCCGCCATCTGTTCCACAGTTAAGTCTGCTCCACCCGCTCTGTGACATTTTGTTTTTTTTGTTTTTTTTCAAAAAATCACAAATAATTCTGTGACCTCTTCTGGCATTAAATAAGCATTTTTTTCACAATTTTTTCATTTTTTATATATTTCCTAAGAAATGACATCACAGGTCTGGCATTAAAGTGTTCATGTTACAATGGCCCTTATTTAACAAGGGATAGCGCCAGGTAGCGACTGGTGAGGTAATGACGGGCTCCGCCACGAGAACGCCGGCTCCCCACCACAATCACACATTTATCAAGCCGATCCTGCTTAGCGACTGAGATAGCGCCATATAGCGACTCATTCATCATTATTCCAGCCTCACCCCACAGCGCCAGCGAGCGACCTTGAACAGCGACAGGTATGACCTCTCGCTACCTGGCGCTCTCCAATGCATTTCAATGGAGCAATCTTTAAATATTCATAATTAATTGTTATTAATGTTTTTTTTTTTTTTTTTTTTTTAAATGTCAAAAATTCTGTCACCACTTCTGCCATGTTAGATATTTTTTTTATGGTAAAAAAAAAAAAATGTACAGAATTGATATTACAGGTCTGATATTAATGTATTCATATTACAAAATTATTTAAAATACTTTTTTTTTTTGGTTTCCAAAAATATGGTGGTTTGGGGGTTAAAAAACTACTTTTAACCCATCGCCGCCAGCGCTCTGGGGTTTAAACAAGCATTTCACAGCGCGAGAATTTTTGGAGCGTGATTTGTTAATGAATATGGTGGGAGCCGTTCGCTATGGCCATTCGCTATCATGCGCTCCCATACAGCGCGGAACCTGTCAAATAGCGAATCATCACCCCGTATTCAACATTACTGCACACCGACTGAGTCGCTATCAACAACCGAACAACGGGCAAGCACAGCGACTACTAGCGGGCGCTGTGAAAATACCGCTACTGCCGCTCATCTGTCGCTACTAATAAATCGGCCTCTTTGTTTTTTTCAAAAAATCACAAATAATTCTGTGACCTCTTCTGGCATTGAATAAGCAGTTTTTTCACAATTTTTTCATGTTTTATATATTTCCTCAGAAATGACATTACAGCTCTGCCATTAAAGTGTTCATGTTACAATGTTGTTACAATGTAATTCCATATGTTTTCGCTTTGTTACTAGTGGATAGATGCTGAAAAACAGACTTTAAACACACCGCCTCCTGCGCTCTGGGCTTCAGAGAAGCATTTTTCAGCGCCAGAGATTCGTGAGGCTGTTTTTTTTGCTGAATATGGTGTGAGTCGGTCGCTATGAGCAGTCGCTAACATGCGCTCCCATACAGCGCTGTACTGGTCAAATAGCGACTCCTCACAATGTATTCAACATTACTGAACAGCGACTGAGTCGCTATAAAGTAGTGGCCCACGGCCGAGCACAGCGGCTATTAGCGGGCGCTCTGAAAATGCTGCTACAGACGCTCATCTGTCGCTACCTGGCGTTAGTGATGAATCAGTCTGAAATACTTGCGGGCCACTTCCCTTTCTCCTTTTCATGTGAAGTCAGTTGGTACATACCCTGGGCGGAGGGGAGGTATTATTGTCCCTTTCCAGGTATTATTGTCCCTGTCCCTTCCTCTCACCTTATCCCCCTTGGGAACCATGTACAATGTGTGGGAATGAGTAAAAGGTCTACAGGACTCCAGGGCCATGGTTTCCATCTTTGTGGGTCTTCCCCAATGTGTCAAACCACCCAGGACTGGCATAAAACTTACCTCCCGGTTTATGTGGGCCCGATGACACTCCATACATCACTAAAGCGGTTTATTCATCAAGGGATAGCGCCAGGTAGCGCCTCGTAGCGGCAGGCAGCGTCTGGTGAACGCTGGGCACTGTAAGCAAAACCACATTTATGAAAGCGATTCTGGTGAGCGACTCTAACAGCGCCATGTAGCGACTGATTCATCATTACAGGCGGCTCAGCATATAGCGCCGGCGCTCTAGCTTCCAGAGAGCCTGGTATTACCTGTCGCTACCTGTCGCTCTCCCATACATTTCAATGGACTTCTGTTGAAACAGGGTTTTTTGTTTTTAATATTTTTTTTTCTCTCAAATCATTGTGTGACCTCTCCTGGCCTAGAAAGAGTCATTTTTGAAAACTTTTTGATTTTTTAATATTTTTATGCAGAATTGTCATTACAGGTCTGGTATTTAAGTGTTAATGTTGCATTGTAATAACAATGTCATTCCATGTGTTTTCGCTTTGTTACTGGTGGATATGTGTTCAAAAACAGACTTTAATCACACAGCCTCTGGCGCTCTATGCTATAACGACCAGATCGCCGACGCTGCGTGAGCCTGTTTTTTTTGTTGAATATGGTGTGAGTCAGTCGCACTGTGCTGGCTTTCGCTCCCTGTAACTCTGTACTGGTGTTACAGCGCCCACCATACATGTCATTCATCAATGCCGGCCAGGTTACTACAGCGACTGAGGCGCTCTGTTACAGCGCCCGATAACCGATCACAGCGTCTACTAGCGGTCGCCCTTAGCGCCTCTGTACAGACGCTCATCTGCCGATAGCTGCCGCTAGTAATGAATCAGCCTGATACCATCCCAGACACAACCTCTGCTCTGCCTCTCTCCTGTTCTCATTGGTCACCTCCTTGCTCTCCCTCCTTCAAGACTTCTCACGTGCCTCTCCACTTCTCTGGAACACCCTTCCCTGCCCAATTCCACACTCTCCAACGCTCCAAGCTTTTAAAAGTACCCTCAAAACTCACCTTCAGTCAAGCATAAAATCTGGTTTAAGCAACTCCTATAACCTTCACAGGACACAAGCTGCCAAGCTCAAGCTCTGCCGCTCGTGATCCCGCCCCTTCTTGTCTCCACTAAGAGGCCGATTTATTAATAGCGCCAGGTAGCGACAGATGAGCGGCAGTAGCGTTATTTTCACAGCGCCCGCAAGTATTCGCTGTGCTTGGCCGTTGTTCGGTTGTTCACAGCGACTCAGTCGGTGTGCGGTAATGTTGAATACGGGGTGAGGAGTCGCTGTTTGACAGGTTCCGCGCTGTATGGGAGCGCATGACAGCGAATGGCCATAGCGAACGGCTCCCACCATATTCATTATCAAATCACGCTCAAAAAATTCTCGCACTGTGAAATGCTTGTTTAAACCCCAGAGCGCTGGCGGCGATGGGTTAAAAGTAGTTTTTTAACCCCCAAACATCCATATTTTTGAAAAAATAAATAAACAAGTTTTTATAAACATTTTGTAATATGAATACATTAATATCAGACCTGTAATAGCAATTCTGCACAAATTTTTTTTTTTATTTTTTTTACCTTAAAAAAAATATCTAACATTGCAGAAGTGGTCACAGAATTTTTGACATTTAAAAAAAATAAAAAAAAATACATTAATATCAATTAATTATGAATATTTAAAGATTGCTCCATTGAAATGCATTGGAGAGCGCCAGGTAGCGAGAGGTCATACCTGGCGCTGTGATGGGATTAGCAGCGGCGCTGTTCGTTGAAGTCTGCTACATGATGAATCCAGTGCCAGGTGACGCTCTCGCCGGCGCTAGCCTCATTTAGCGTGATAAATGCGTGATTGTGTCCGCCGCCTGGCGTTCTGGAGTCGGTAGCCGCCGATAGCTGGCGATACCTGGCGCTAGTGAGACACTAGCTGGCGCTATCCCTTGATAAATAAGGCCCCAAGAGGCTGATTTAAGACTAGCGCCACTTATTGCCATTTGAGCATCTATGTAGTTGCGCTTAGAAGTTGAACGTTCCCTACAAGCTGGTGTCTGGGGCTATAACCCCCGTAGTGGCCGGACAAGTGGCGCTGTACTATCCCGTCCAGCATTGATAAATGTGATGTCTGTAGGGGACGCTTTAGAAGCTTCTCCCTGATTCACTGCAGAGCCAATGGAGAACGCTAGGTGGTGTCCCAAGGTCAAAGTGCCCAGGACTACGCTACATCTAACAACAGGACAACGCTGCAGCGAGCGATAGGTAGAGCCAGTTAAGTGCGTCCGGCACTCGGCGCTGAAGCACGTATTAAAAAAGAAACTACACACAACCAGCGTTGGCGCACTAAAACTGGACGCTGTAGTGTCGAGCGCCAGACGCTGTGTGATAAAAGTCTGTTTCTAAACACATATCCACCAGCACCAGAGTGAAAACATATGGAATGACACTGCAATGGCCGACCTGCACATACAATTCTGCATAAAAAAATATAAAATTATCACAATAAAAGTGTTTGGTTGCCGGGCAGGAGAGGCCACACAATTATTTAAACCAAAAATGTAGAACATTACTTTAGGAAAACGCTATTTATACACAAACCAAATAAAACACCATTAAAATTTATGGGAGAGCGGCACTGAGCGACAGGTGCTACATGGCGCTGCTGAACCTAGAGCGCCGGCGCTTTACACTGAGCCACCGTAAGTGATACATGTGACGCTACATGACGATATTAGAGGCGCTCACCAGACTGACTTTCATATATATGGTTTTCACATACTGCGCCCGGCGTTCACCCGACGCTACATGGCGCTACCTGGTGTTAGCGTGGCCACAGCGGTATCCTTGGCATCCGTCTGGCTGATGTGCGCTTACTGGAATAAGTAATAAGGGAGTCCCACCTGACCTGCCCCTATAAAGAATGTATGGCACCATTGTTCAAGTATCCAAACAATAAATCTTTTATTAGGAAATATATCTACACTTGATCTGACATGTTTGGCATTTGACCCCATAGCAGCTGCACGGTTGATAAGCAGTAGTTAAATCTCTGGCCTATTTACTACATAAGTGCGGCGGATGTCGCGGTCATGCCATGGGAGTTATCTAATAGTGGAGCATTAGGAATTAGCCTTCAGCATCCTCTCATCCCCTATAAATGTAAATGAGTTAAGTTAATAATTCTCCCATAGGCCGCTGCACAGCGAGCGCACAACGCTGCCAGCCGCCATTACTGCATATCAATGATCCTCCCGCCCCAGCACCACTTACTATTAACCATTAATGGACCACAGAGCATAGTGCAGGTGTGTTATGGGGGATGGTGGGATATCTCTAACAACAGGGCTGCATCAAAGCTGACCAAAACCCACATTTTTAACTAGCGTCCCCTGAATTGCTCCCCCCATGAGGAGCACCTTTTGCCAATTTTCACTGCTCCCGCTTCACTCTAATCCCAGATAATGGCGCCTGTTTTAGCTGTAAAGCTCCGCCTCCTCCATTCATGGTCACTGTTGTGTGTGGCGATGATGTCACAGCCGCACCTATGCAATGACTGATCACCTGTCATCTTACAGAGAGGGACAGCAAAAAAATAAAGGCCCTTATTTATGAAGGAATAGCGACAGGTAGCGACTGGTGAGCGACCGGAAATGACGGGCCCCGCCACGAGAACGCCGGCTCCCCACCACAATCACACATTTATCAAGCCAATCCTGCTTAGCGACTGAGATAGCACCATATAGCGACTCATTCATCATTATTCCAGCCTCAGCCCACAGCACCAGCGTCCGACCTTGAACAGCGACAGGTATGACCTCTCGCTACCTGGCGCTCTCCAATGCAATTCAATGGAACAATCTTTAAATATTCATAATTAATTGTTATTATTTTGTTTTTGTTTTTTTAAATGTGAAAAATTCTGTGACCACTTCTGCAATGTTAGATAATTTTATTAAGGTAAAAAAAAAAAAATGTGCAGAATTGATATTACATGTCTGATATTAATGTAGTCATATTACTAAATTCTTTAAAATTTTTTTTTTTTTGGTTTCCAAAAATATGGTGGTTTGGGGGTTAAAAAACTACTTTTAAACCCATCGCCGCCAGCGCTCTGGGGTTTAAACATGCATTTCACAGCGCGAGAATTTTTTGAGCGTGATTTTTTGATGAATATGGTGGGAGGCGGTCGCTCTGACCAGTCGCTATCATGCGCACCCATACATCGTGGAACTTGTCAAATAGCGACTCATCACCCCGTATTCAACATTACTGCACACCGACTGAGTCGCTATCAACAACCGAACAACGGCCAATCACAGCGACTACTAGCGGTCGCTGTGAAAATGCCGCTACAGTAGCTCAGCTATCGCTACCTGACGCTATTAATGAATCGGCCTCAAAGTGTTCCAGGGCGATACGAAAAGCAAAAATATCCATTTCTAGTTCTACACCCTAAGAAGGGAATATCGGCAGGGGTTTTGGCCAAATGTATTTTACAAGTTCAGTGGGTTTTGGTCAGATTTAAAGAGGAACAGCTATACAAGCAGGTCCTATTACCCCCCCACTGTCATATAAAATATCTTTTGGATGCCGCATCTTCCAGTTCGCAGACATCCTGCTGTATTTTCCTTCCCCCTGGCGTCTTAGCCAATAGGCTTTCTCAAAAGTGCCGCCGGGCGTGGCTTTTGGCGGTGGAAAAGCCCAGTTATCTTTGAAACGGCAGCACCTGGCTGCTCGGGTGGGGCCCAAAGGATAAGCAGTGGACCCAGAAATGGGTTTCCATCTGCTTTAACTCCCTTATAAACCTGCAAATTATCATAGTGGTGCAAATAAGCCACACCCCCTGCCACGCTAGGGTTGCCACCTTGCCGATATCTTTTTTTAAAATTTACTGGCCACTGGTATGGCGGTCAGTTAATTTTTTTTTGGGTTATAAAGGATGGGAATGCTCTCTCTAACCAGGCCCCTTCCTACATTTCATCTCTGATCCAGCGTTACCAACCAAAGCGCAACCTCCGCTCTGCCTCTGACATTCTCCTGTTTTCTTCCTTGGTTACTTCCTCGCACTCCCGCCTTCAAGACTTCTCCTGTGCCTCTCCACTTCTCTGGAATGCACTCCCCCGCTCAATCCGTCACTCTCCATCATTCCGAGCCTTTAAAAGCGTCCCCAAAACTCACTTCTTCAGACAAGCATATGACCTGGCGTAAGCAACTCCTATAACCTTCAATGGCACATGCAGCCAAACTCAAGTTCTACCACTTGTGACCCCTCCCCCTTTGTCTCCACCCCCATCCTTTAGACTGTAAGCTTGCAAGGGCAGGGCACTCCTCCCTATTGTCTCCTGTGCTCACAACACTTGGTTTTAACCTGTGGCATCTAATGTTGTATTGTTCTCTGTGCTATATGTTTTACCTTGTCTGTATTCTTACCTTGTAAAGCGCTACGGAAGTTGATGGCGCTATAGAAATAAACAATAATAATCATAATAATGGGAAAAGTATACTCGCAATCACAATCACCAGTGACAAATACTGGCACCTCCAGGCCAGTGGCCAGTAATTTTTTAATAAAAATACCGGCCAGGTGGCAACCCTATGCCACGCCCATCACCCTGTAAACTGGTCTACAAAGTTGGCATCTCTGGGTTTAAGACCGGACTGAGCACCACCTGATAGAATCTCATGTACCACTGGTTGGGAACCCCTGCTATGGAGTCTGAAGGCCCTCGTCCTGGGGTATCCTGATTTAGGTTGTGCCCCGCTGCTGTGTGAAACGTCCCACAGGCCTCCGGCAGCATGGCCAGCACTCCCCCATCTGATAATACTAAAAATAACAATAGGCTCTCTCAAAAGTGCCGCAGGGCGGTGGAAAAGCCCACAGCCGAGCCAACGGCAGCACCTGGCTGCTCGGGTGGGGGGGGGGGGGGGGTCCAAAAGATAAGCAGTGGACCCAGAAATGGGTTTCCATCTGCTTTAACACCCCTTATAGACCTGCAAATTATCAAAGAACCCGCCGAGCCAATGGTAGCGCCTGGCTGCTCGGGGGGGGGGGGGTTCGAAAGATAAGCGGTGGACCCAGAAATGGGCTTATATACCTGCAAATTGTCATAGTGGTACGAGTAAGTTACTACACCTGCCAAGGCATCATGTGCCCATTTAGGGCTTTATTCATCAACCTATAGCGCCAGATAATGTCCGGCAGCGACAGGTAACGACAGCTAGCGAACGGTGACCACTGGCGCTGTACGCAATACCACATTTATCAAAGCGATTCAGGTGCGCGACTCCAACAGCGACACGTAGCGACCGATTCATCGTCACAGACGGCTCAGTGTATAGCGCCGGCGCTCTGGCTTCCAGCGCCTGGTATTACCTGTCGCTACCTGTCGCTCTCCCATACATTTCAATGGACTTTCCTTTTATTCTCTTTAAACAGGGTTTTCTTTTTTTATTTTTTTAATTATCATATAATTGTGTGACCCTCTCCTGGCCTATTTAAAATAATTTTTGAAAATTTTTTTGATTTATTATATTTTTATGCAGAATTGTCCTTACATGTCTGGTATTAAAGTGTTCATGTTGCAATAATGCAATTCCATATGTTTTTGCTTTGTTACTAGTGGATACATGTTCAAAGACAGACTTTAATAAATATACATTTTATGCATTTTTTGAGTATATGCTTTAGTGTGCGGCAGTGGGTCAGGGGATAGGGGGCGGGACTAGGGCCCCCATCTTTGTCTTGTTCCATTTGGGTATTTTCCCTCACCACTGCCAGCACCTTTCCTCAGCCACATACATTTTTTATATAGCTGTGCATACCCAAACATTTTGGTTTTTGCAAAGACAGACTTTAATCACACAGCCTCTGGCGGTCTGGGCTACAACGACCCGATTTTGAGCGCTGGCGCTGTCTGAGGCTATTTTGTTTTATGCATATGGTGTGAGTTGGTCACACTGAGCTGGCGCTAACGTTCGCTCCCGTACAGCGTTGTGCTGGTGTTAGAGCGACTCACACAATATATTCATCAACGCCGGCCAGCGACGGAGACGCTCTGAAACAGCGAACCACGGCCGACCACAGCGTCTACTAGTGGTCGCTCTGAAATCCTCGCTACAGACGCTAATCTATGGATACTTGGGACCTTATTTAACAAGGGATAGTGCCAGGTAGCGACTGGGGAGCGAACGGTAATGACGGTCACCGCCACGAGAACGCCGGCTCCCCACCACAATCACACATTTATCAAGCCGATCCTGCTTAGCGACTGAGAGAGCGCCAGATAGCGAATCATTCATCATTATTCCAGCCTCAGCCCACAGCGCCAGCGAGCGACCTTGAACAGCGACAAGTATGACCTCTCGCTACCTGGCGCTCTCCAATGCATTTCAATGGAACAATCTTAAAATATTCATAATTAATTGTTAATAATGTTTTTTTTTTTTTTTTTTTAAATGTGAAAAATTCTGTGACCACTTCTGCCATTTTAGATAATTTTTTTAAGGTAAAAAAAAAAAAAAAAAATTTGTGCAGAATTGATATTACAGGTCTGATATTAATGTATTCATATTACAAAATGTTTTTAGAAACTTGTTTTTTTTTGGTTTCTGAAAATATGGTTGTTTGGGGGTTAAAAAACTACTTTTAACCCATCGCCGCCAGCGCTCTGGGGTTTAAACATGCATTTCACAGCGCGAGAATTTTTGGAGCGTGATTTGTTAATGAATATGGTGGGAGCCGGTCGCTATGGCCATTCGCTATCATGCGCACCCATACAGCGCGGAACCTGTGAAATAGCGACTCCTCACCCAATATTCAACATTACTGCACACCGACTGAGTCGCTGTCAACAACCGAACAACGGCCAAGCACAGCGACTACTAGCGGGCGCTGTGAAAATACCGCTACAGTCGCTCATCTGTCGCTACCTGGCGCTATTACTGAATCGGCCTCCTAGTCCTGTGTGTAGTAATGAATCAGCCTGCTAGTCTTTTGTTGCGCAATCCTCCTCCCGCCAGGCTTCAGCGGCCATATCGCATAAAGGCCAATAAGGGGGATTTTTATTTCCAGGGCGCAATTAGTAACTTGGTACTTGAAGCTGCCACAGACCCAGCGGATACATTTTGGCCTCTGGGTAATCGTATGCACATGTGTCACCCGCTCTGGTAACTGCGCTCGCTGTGAAGAATGTCTGGCAGCAAAACGCATTATGTTGCGAGTTCTGATTTTATTTCTCATCATAGTTATTTCAAAAGAAAAATGTCACTGCAGCCGCTTGGTTGTGTTTCTAGAGGCGTTCCGGGTTCTATTTTCGTGCTGCCTGTAATGTTAGCAGCGTAAAATACGCTGCCTGGACCAAAGAAAGGTCACCAGCAAGATGTAACAAAGCCAATAGATAAGAGCCTCCCGTTGCGTAATTACTGCATGGGTGACTATCGGGGTTATTTAAGAAGGGATAGCGCCAGGTAGCGCCTCGTAGCGGCAGGCAGCGTCTGGTGAACTCCGGGCGCTGTACGCAATACCACATTTATGAAAGCGAATCTGGTGAGCGCCTCTAACAGCGCCATGTAGCGTCACATGTATTATTACAGGCGGCTCAGCGTATAGCGCCAGCGCTCTAGCTTCCAGAGCGCCAGGTATTACCTTTCGCTCTGTAGCGCTCTCCCATACATTTCAGTGGGCTTTCATTAGTTGTGTATAAACAGCCTGTTTGGCGATTTAGTTTTTTTTTTTTGCTCCAATCATTGTGTGACGTCTCCTGGCTGCAAACAAACACTTTTATAAATGTTTTTTTACTTTTTATATTTTTATGTAGAAATGCATTTACAGGTCTGGAACTAAAGTGTTAATGTCCCAGTGTTATACAATATCATTCCATGTGTTTTCGCTTACTCGTGGATATGTGTTCAAAAGCAGACTTTAAAGTGGACCAACTCCCAGGATTTTCACTATCCTCGGTTTTGGTCCACTTCTGCGGGGCACCTCGATCGCCCTAAATAACTCACCTCACCCCGCTCCTACGCGAGCGCTCGTCCAATCAGAGCGCTCAGAGCCGCTGTGGTATGTACGGACAAGCGACGGACAACCACAGCAGCTCTGAACGCGCTGGAGGCCGCGTCTCGTGCTTCCTTCTAACAGGGAGCGCGTCCACGCCGGCCGTTCACAAACGCGCGCCCTGCTAGAGGGAAGCGCGAGATGTGGCCGCGGCCCACGCATGCGCAGTTGGATAAGGTGAGGTTTCTGGGCGTCCTGGGGGGTTTCACCCCGCGGGGCATCCCGATCCCGATTTTTCAAGTCTTTAGTCAAGTCACTTAATTATTATTCTTTCCCCAACTGGGCTGCAACTCTGTTCAGGATACAGGCACCGCCATCTTGACTCAGAAGCATCACACTTACTGAGTAGAGAAGAGTGGGATAAAGTACAGGGGGCGGGTTATAGCTGTGCTTTGCTCAGACAGAGCAGAGCTGGGGTCAGGAAAAGGTCAGCAGTCCCAGAATGCAGAGCAGCACAGTCAGAAGACACTTCCTGTTTGCAGGCTACCTGACGTTCCATGAGCCGCCATATTGGATGTTTAAAGGCTCATAACATGCAGTAGACGCAGGTAGGATGATTTTTAATGTGAGCAATCTGTATGTACAGGGTGTGGGAAACATATAAGATAGACTCTTATTCAGGGTGAAGGTCCAGGTTAATGTGGGCAATCTGTATGTACAGGGTGTGGGAAACATATAAGATAGGCTCTTATTCAGGGTGAGGGTCTGGATTAATGTGGGCAATCTGTATGTACAGGGTGTGGGAAACATATAAGATAGGCTCTTATTCAGGGTGAGGGTCTGGATTAATGTGGGCAATCTGTATGTACAGGGTGTGGGAAACATATAAGATAGGCTCTTATTCAGGGTGAAGGACCGCTTAAATCACACAGCGTCTGGTGCTTTATGCTACAGCGCTCAGCTTTAGCGCTGTGTGTGTGTAGTTTTTTGTTAAATATGGTGTGAAGTGCCGTGTGCTGGACGCTACCTCTCACTCGCTGCATCGTTATACTGTTGTTAAAGCGCCCAACACTCATCATATTCATCAATGCTGGCCAGGTTACTAGAGCGACTGAGGCGCTCTGTTACAGCGCCTGATATCCGTTTGCGGCTTCTACTAGCGGTCGCTCTAAGCGCTGCTATACAGAGGCTCATCTGGCAATACCTGGCGCTAGTAGTGAATCCGACTCCATGTTTCAGCTGGAAGCAAGTTATTTAAGCCAAACTGATGCAGTGAGTAGCTTCTCATTTGTTAAATAACCATGTCGAAAGATGCCACTGACAGCCAGAAAGCAGGGTTAATTAATCCTTTGCTTAGAATATCCATTTAATGATGTCCCTTTATCCCCCCCTTTATTAAAGCAGAACAAAACCCGGGATTTTGACAATCACAGGTTTTGTTCCATGCTTTGGGGGCATCCCGAAATGGCATTCTGCACTGTTTCACACAAATCGCCCATAAAAACTCACCTTTCCCTGGTCCTTCGACGCATGTGCAGGCGAGTAGCCAGTGCTCATCTCCATTCGACCCTTTCGCAGGGGGCGTGCCCGAGCTGGCCATTTACAAGTACCTGATGCAGGGACGCACCTGGCTAAAGGTACATCAAAGTGAGGTCACAGCCCGCACATGTGCCGCTGGATTAGGGATAGGATACATTTTACTGGGGATTCGTGGGGGGTGCACACAACGGGGCATCCCAAATCAGGATACCCCGGGTAGAGGGAATCTGGCGGCCCTGGGGGGGGGGGGGGGGGGGGGGGGGGTCACCCCTGATGGGGTTTGGTCCACTTTAACAGGGATCTCGCTCCACATGGTGGCTGGTGACAGTTTTACTGTAGTTGGAATATTATTATTTTATTATTATATATATTATTATTATTATATTATTTATTAGTAGCAGTATTAGCTGGTATTAGTCATGATGATGTGAGGGAGGGGCTTTCATTTTCTATTAATGTGTAGATGCATGATTATTAATATCATTAATTCTGGCCACTGACGCCGGATAGAAAGATTGCACAATGGCAGCGGAGTTATTAGCGGTTCTCTGGATGACTTTAGCAGCGCTGTGTATGGATTTACGGTGACGTTTAAGGCACAAAAGAGAGGGTAAGCTATAAAGTAAGTGTGCCGGGGGCGAGCTGGGCCCATCTGTCCAGCTGTCAGGGGCCGCACATTATACGGCCAGGGGCCACGCACTCCACATTCTTGATTGGAAGAAGCTCGGGCCATCTGCTCTGGTGTACGGGACCCGCCGCTGGTGACTGCGCTCGTGGCCAAACACAAGGCCGTCTCTTCTTTATTCTAAGACTTCAACTTTCCAACTAAAGTCTGGTAATGAATGTGGGGAAATAACAGAACATCATCCCTCTGTAAATACAGATCACGCCACGCACTTAGTTATGGGAGGATTTCAGAGCTCACGCCATCTGACGCCACTGTACAGCCGAGGCGCCTATGGATGATGTCCATGTGATTAGCGAGACAGATGGCGCCGCGCCATTATACTTACACTGAGCCGAGAAATTCCATCCCGGAACCGGGGCCTAGCTACAAGAGATCAGGGGGCCCAACTGCAAAACTCCACATACCAAATGTCTGCAGCCAAGAGGATAAGAAGCAGAAGAGCTTACAATCTATTAGGGTATAAGGGAGGATACAGAAGGAGAAGAGCTTACACTCTATTAGGATATAAGGGAGGATACAGAAGGTGAAGAGCTTACAATCTATTAGTATATAGGGGAGGATACAGAAGGTGAAGAGCTTACAATCTATTAGTATATAGGGGAGGATACAGAAGGTGAAGAGCTTACAATCTATTAGGGTATAAGGGAGGATACAGAAGGAGAAGAGCTTACACTCTATTAGGATATAAGGGAGGATACAGAAGGAGAAGAGCTTACAATCTATTAGGGTATAAGGGATAATACAGAAGGAGAAGAGCTTACACTCTATTAGGGTATAAGGGAGGATACAGAAGGAGAAGAGCTTACAATCTATTAGGGAATAAGGGAGGATACAGAAGGAGAAGAGCTTACACTCTATTAGGGTATAAGGGAGGATACAGAAGGAGAAGAGCTTACAATCTATTAGGATATAAGGGAGGATACAGAAGGAGAAGAGCTTACACTCTATTAGGGTATAATGGAGGATACAGAAGGAGAAGAGCTTACACTCTATTAGGGTATAAGGGAGGATACAGGAAGAGGAGAGCTTACAATCTATTAGGGTATAAGGGAGGATACAGGAAGAGGAGAGCTTACAATCTATTAGGGTATAAGGGAGGATACAGAAGGAGAACAGCTTACAATCTGTTTATGCATTAGGGATATTCCCATGATTCTTAGCAGAATGGCCAAGCAAAATAATGGCCCCATAACAAAATAATGCAATGGCCAAGTATATCTTCTAATATTTACATAGCCAACCCTTCCTATTTTGTGGACATGCATTTTAGGCTAGTGGCCCTCATCAGCACAATTCTAGAAGTGATGGCTGTTTGGGGAGTAAGACTTGGGCCCTTATTCATCAAGCGATAGCGCCAGGTAGTGTCTCACAGCGCCAGGTATGAGCTGTCGCTCCCTGGCGATGTCCAATGCATTTCAATGGAGCAATCTATAATTATTCATAATTAATTGGTAATAATTTTTTTTTTTTTTTTTTTAATGTCAAAAAATCGGAGAACACTTCTGCAATGTTAGGATTTATTTTTAAGTAAAAAAAAAAAAAAAAATATGTGCAGAATTGATCTAACAGGTCTGAGATTAATGTATTCATATTACAAAATGATTCTAAAAACATGTATAATGTTACATTCAAAAAATATGGTTGTTTAGGGGTTAAAAACTAGTTAATACAGATCGCCGCCAGCGCACTGGGGTTTAAACAAGGAATGGACAGCGACAGCACATTCGGAGCGTGATTTTATGATGAATATGAAGCTAGCCGTTCGCTCTGGCCATTCGTTGTCAGGCGCTCACATACAACGCTGGACCTGTGAAACAGCGACCCCCCAGCCCGTATTCAACATTACCGCACACCGACTGAGTCGCTGTCATCAAGCTAATGCCGGCCAAGCACAGCGAATACTGGCTGGCGCTGAAAAAATCACGCTACAGTCGCTCATCTGTCGCTACCTGGCGCTATTGATGAATCGGCCTCCCCGGAACGGTGTAACAGTGGGGCCAATGAGGGTCACCAACCTGAAACACGTGTCCACAATTAGGAATTAACGGCTATGTAAATTTTAGAAGATATTCTCAAGCATTGCACGCCTGGACGGCTCGTTCCGGGGCGATTGAGACATCACAAAAAGGTAAAGAGCTAATTGACATGTTTCCTTCTACTGATAAGAACCATGGGTAAATCCCTTAATTCTTGGTCAGTATATACTTTTTGTTTTATAAAAGAAGCATTCTTTATCTACATACCCCAAGACACTGACTCTCTACACCCTGTGTTTAGCCACATTGCTTCCCCATGATTCTGAGAATTCAACTGAGAGGCTGATTCATTAATAGCGCCAGGTAGCGACAGATGAGCGACAGTAGCGTTATTTTTACAGTGCACGCTAGTATTCGCTGTGCTTGGCCGTTGTTCGGCTGTTGACAGCGACTCAGTCGGTGTGCGGTAATGTTGAATACGGGGTTTGGAGTCGCTGTTTGACAGGTTCCGCGCTGTATGGGAGCGAACGGCTCCCAGCATATTCATTAACAAATCACGCTGAAAAAATTCTCGCGCTGTGAAATGCTTGTTTAAACCCCAGAGCGCTGGCGGCGATGGGTTAAAAGTAGTTTTTTAACCCCCAAACAACCATATTTTTGAAAAAAAAAAAAAACATGTTTTTCAAAACATTTTGTAATATGAATACATTAATATCAGACCTGTAATATCAATTCTGCACAATTTTTTTTTTTTTTTTTTTAACCTTAAAAAAAATATCTAACATTGCAGAAGTGGTTACAGAATTTTTGATATTAAAAAAAAAAAAAAAAAAAAAAATCATTAATAGCAATTAATTATGAATATTTAAAGATTGTTCCATTGAAATGCATTGGAGAGCGCCAGGTAGCGAGAGCTCATACCTGTCGCTGTTCACGGTCGCTCGCTGGCGCTGTGGGGTGAGGCTGGAATAATGATGAATGATTCGCTATCTGGCGCTCTGTCAGTCGCTAAGCAGGATCGGCTTGATAAATGTGTGATTGCGGAGGGGAGCCGGCGTTCTCGTGGCGGTGACCGTCATTACCGTTCGCTCACCATTCGCTACCTGGCGCTATCCCTTGTAAAATAAGGGCCTGAATCCCACCCCTGCTTCTTATCGATTATTTTACAAAATAGTCTAATTTCTGGATCTTCCATCTCTATGATCTAGTCCCAGGCCTTCAGGTGTCTCTATACACAAGAGCCCCCGAACAGGTCGGTGACTCCAATTTCACAGCGTTCCTCTCTACAAGATTAAATTAAATGGAACGGCGCGGAAGGGCAGCTTCCTATTCGTCCGCCATGCCTCGTCCTTAACAAACGTTTCTGCCGAAATCATCATAAAAGCTTTTCACGCGGCGTCACACATCAATCGACGCACAAAAGATCATCTTCTGAAAGGCGCGCTGCTTTTGTGGGTCTTGAGGAGGCGAGATGTGGAAAAGGGTAAATTCCACCGGGAGACCTTTAAGGAGCGGATAATTCATGATGCAGAGCCGAGGCGTGGAACGTGGAAGAGGTTCAGACTTTCTCCTCTGAAGCTTCCTTTAAAAGACTCACAGGGAGAAGAGAAGCTATATATATATATATATATATATATATATATAGATGGACCCATCTGATTTGCTTTGCTCTGTTGCACTTTGTAAACTTAGGCCCTTATTTAACAAGGGATAGCGACAGGTAACGACTGGTGAGCGGCCGGTAATGACGGCCCCGCCACGAGAACGCCGGCTCCCCACCACAATCACACATTTATCAAGCCAATCCTGCTTAGCGACTGAGATAGCGCCATATAGCCACTCATTCATCATTATTCCAGCCTCAGCCCACAGCGCCAGCGTCCGACCTTGAACAGGTATGACCTCTCGCTACCTGGCGCGCTCCAATGCATTTCAATGGAACAATCTTTAAATAATCATAATTAATTGTTATTAATTTTTTTTTTTATGTGAAAAATTCTGTGACCACTTCTGCCATTTTAAATATTTTTTTTAAGGTAAAAAAAATTAAAAAAAAAATGTACAGAATTAATATTACAGGTCTGATATTAATGTATTCATATTACAAAATTATAGACTATATAAAAAAAAATATCGGGAGGTTTAGACTATATAAAAAAGAATATCGGGAGGTTTAGACGGGCAGGCTGATTCATTATTAGCGCCAGGTAGCGACAGATGAGCATCTGTAGCAGGCATTTTCAGAGCGCCCGCTAGTAGTCGCTGTGCTCGGCCGTGGGTCGCTACTTTATAGCGACTCAGTCGCTGTTCAGTTATGTTGAATACATTGTGAGGAGTCGCTATTTGACCAGTACAGCGCTGTATGGGAGCGCATGGTAGCGACTACTCACACCATATTCAGCCAAAAAACAGCCTCACAAATTTCTGGCGCTGAAAAATAGTTGTTTGAAGCCCAGAGCGCAGGAGGCGGTGTGATTAAAGTCTGTTTTAAAGCATCTATCCACTAGTAACAAAGCGAAAACATATGGAATTACATTGTAACAACATTGTAACATGAACACTTTAATGCCAGACCTGTAATGTCATTTCTGAGGAAATATTGAAAAAATGTAAAAATTATGAAAAAACAGCTTTTTTCAATGCCAGAAGAGGTCACAGAATTATTTGTGATTTTTAAAAAAAAAAACAATAAAAAAAAAAAACGTTTAAAGAGAAGAAAAGGATCGTCCATTGAAATGTATGGGAGAGAGTGCCAGGTAGCGAGAGGTCATACCTGGCGCTGTGCAAGGCTGAACGCTGGCGCTGTTCGCTGAGGCTGTGAAAATGATGAATCAGACGCTACATGGCGCTATCCCAGTCGCTAAACAGATTCTGCTTAATAAATGTGTAATTGCGTGCCGTGTCCGGCGTTCACCAGTCGCTACCTGTCATTAACCAGCCACTACCTGACGCTATCCCTTCTTAAATAAGGGCCTATATAAAATAAAAAAATCGGGAGGTTTAGACTATGTAAAAAAGAATATCGGGAGGTTTAGACTATATAAAAAAGAATATCGGGAGGTTTAAACGTAAAAGCTGAATGTAAGCGAATCTATTAAATTGGCTTAAAGGGCAAATAAAATGGAGCAAAAAGAGCTCGGCATTATGGGCTCGGAAATGGCGCGTTTATGATTCGCCATCAGCGAGCTTTAGCGGCAGCGCATTTGCAAGCAGCAAATACCTTTTGTTACCAGGGGTCACGCTATTACGCCTGAGAAAGGAGACGCCGGGGAGATGCGAGAGGCGAGGGGAGGAGGAGGCAGAATCCATATAAAGAGCTCATCACCAGAGACGCCGGCTGCAATATTCATTCCGAGATGGCCCGTGATTACTAAGTGCGGCCTGAAAATACAGCGCTATTTTCTCCCGGCTTCGCTCTCAACACAAAGGCGAGATGACGGGGCTTTTGGTCAGTTTTATCATTTTCTTTTAGATTACAGCAGACCTGCCATCATGGAAATACAGCCATAAGTCTGGGGCCCAGACGTAAGGCTGTATGAGAAGGGCCGGACCATGGCTCCCAGCTGTGACAACAGCTTCTAGGGTTACTAATGTCCCCCCAACCCCATTGGCTGCTGGTGGTCATGTCGGACACAAGCGGATAATCCTGCCTTTGCAGGGATGTGTTCACAGCTCCACTAGTAACAAATAGGGCTTATTAGGGTGCTGTGCATGTCTGCTTGGTGAACCCTATTGGCCACAGGTGGTCACATGGACAGCTCACAAGGTGAGTTATCCTATCTGAGTTTAGGATGCCTGGACGCAGATGATTCCAGTGACCCAAGCTTTAATTACAGTTTCACCCACTGAGCATCTCAAATCAGGATACTCCTGTAGATATAGATTGTAAGCTCTTCTCCTTCTCTATCCTCCCTTTTACCCTAATAGATTGTGAGCTCTTCTCCTTCTGTATCCTCCCTTATACCCTAATAGATTGTAAG
Source organism: Gastrophryne carolinensis (assembly GCA_027917425.1). NCBI lineage: Eukaryota > Metazoa > Chordata > Amphibia > Anura > Microhylidae > Gastrophryne > Gastrophryne carolinensis. The sequence goes on along the minus strand of CM051239.1, from coordinate 18,792,499 downwards.
CTCTTCTCCTTCTGTATCCTCACTTATACCCTAATAGATTGTAAGCTCTTCTCTCTTCTGTATCCTCCCTTATACCCTAATAGATTGTAAGCTCTTCTCCCTTCTGTATCTTCCCTTATACCCTAATAGATTGTAAGCTCTTCTTTTTCTGTATCCTCCCTTATACCCTAATAGATTGTAAGCTCTTCTCCTTCTGTATCCTCCCTTATACCCTAATAGATTGTAAGCTCTTCTCCTTCTCTATCCTCCCTTTTACCCTAATAGATTGTAAGCTCTTCTCCTTCTCTATCCTCCCTTTTACCCTAATAGATTGTAAGCTCTTCCCCTTCTGTATCCTCCCTTATACCCTAATAGATTGTAAGCTCTTCTCCTTCTCTATCCTCCCTTTTACCCTAATAGATTGTAAGCTCTTCTCCTTCTGTATCCTCACTTATACCCTAATAGATTGTAAGCTCTTCTCCCTTCTGTATCCTCCCTTATATCCTAATAGATTGTAAGCTCTTCTCCTTCTCTATCCTCCCTTTTACCCTAATAGATTGTAAGCTCTTCTCCTTCTGTATCCTCACTTATACCCTAATAGATTGTAAGCTCTTCTCCCTTCTGTATCCTCCCTTATACCCTAATAGATTGTAAGCTCTTCTCCTTCTCTATCCTCCCTTTTACCCTAATAGATTGTAAGCTCTTCTCCTTCTCTATCCTCCCTTTTACCCTAATAGATTGTAAGCTCTTCTCCTTCTGTATCCTCCCTTATACCCTAATAGATTGTAAGCTCTTCTCCTTCTCTATCCTCCCTTTTACCCTAATAGATTGTAAGCTCTTCTCCTTCTCTATCCTCCCTTTTACCCTAATAGATTGTAAGCTCTTCTCCTTCTGTATCCTCCCTTATACCCTAATAGAGTGTAAGCTCTTCTCCCTTCTGTATCCTCCCTTATACCCTAATAGATTGTAAGCTCTTCTCCTTCTGTACCCTCCCTTATACCCTAATAGAGTGTAAGCTCTTCTCTTATACTTGAAGCCTGGGAGTGACACATCTTGCCTAGTGTCGCACTGGCCCACTAGAGGATCTTCCGGTGGGCCCCTGACACTGCCCCAAGGCCACCATCGGGCCAGTACAAAAGATTGAAAGAATAAAACAGGCTTATCTGAGTTTGTTTTTTCTTTAGTAAGCTAAATGTGTTACTTGGTCCATAAACATTAGATTTTTATATTATTGCAGTTTAATTTTTAGTGTAAGGGAGGGTCCTAAAAATGATTTGCTCTGGTGGGCTCAAGGTGCTTCAGTCGGACCATGATCGTGTGTGTGGTCTTCCATTCGGTGTGGGGGAGATGTTACAGTATTTGTGATGTTTCTCCGTGCCATTTGCCACTCCCGTCACGCGCGGTCAGATGATGGCAGACAATCTCTGAGACAGAGGACCAGACAAAAATATCCGCCGCTCTGGCTGTCCGGAATGGCTCTCAGATCGTTATCACGCGCCCCTGCTGAGAGATGAGATATTTGCTTTGAGCTGTGCCGGCATTATCATCTCCGTAATAGAAATGTGAAGTCGTTGTGACTCTATCTACTGTTCATCTCATTGCCAAATGAGGCGCAATCTGCGTCGGAGGACGGTCTGGGTCATTTACCGCCGAATCAGACAGGAGGCGCCGCACGCGCCTAATTCAATTAACAGGGAGAAGTCCTGTTCCTGGGAATAAGAGCCATACAGATGGAGCATCATTCTGCGGAGACCCTCTTTAGAGTAGCAGGGAGGGCTTAGTACATATCACACATCAATGGCTGACACCTGACAGCGCCGCCACCCAACCTACACATAGGTGTTACTATAACCATAACAACCCATGCGGTTGCTATGGAGCCTGGGGGCAAGAGGAGGGGTAAAACAACCATCAGTGCAAAGAAAGCTTCCACCTAATATCCTAAATAATGTGAGCTCCTCTGTCTCTCTATCTTTTCTTCTAGTCTAATAGATTGCAAGCTCTGTGTCCTCCTGTTAAGCATCAGCTCTTCCTCCTTCTGTACCCTCCCTTATACCCTAATAGATTGTAAGCTCTTCTCCTTCTGTATCCTCCCTTATACCCTAATAGATTGTAAGCTCTTCTCCTCCTGTATCCTCCCCTATACCTTAATAGATTGTAAGCTTCTGTATCCTCTCTTATACCCTAATAGATTGTAAGCTCTTCTCCTTCTGTATCCTCCCTTATATCCTAATAGATTGTAAGCTCTTCTTCTGTATCCTCCCTTATATCCTAATAGATTGTAAGCTCTTCTTCTGTATCATCCCTTATACCCTAATAGATTGTAAGCTCTTCTGTATCCTCCCTTATACCCTAATAGATTGTAAGCTCTTCTGTATCCTCCCTTATACCCTAATAGATTGTAAGCTCTTCTCCTTCTGTATCCTCCCTTATACCCTAATAGATTGTAAGCTCTTCTCCTTCTGTATCCTCCCTTATACCCTAATAGATTGTAAGCTCTTCTCCTTCTGTATCCTCCCTTATACCCTAATAGATTGTAAGCTCTTCTCCTCCTGTATCCTCCCCTTTACCTTAATAGATTGTAAGCTTCTGTATCCTCCCTTATACCCTAATAGATTGTAAGCTCTTCTCCTTCTGTATCCCTCTTATACCCTAATAGAGTGTAAGCTCTTCTCCTTCTGTATTCTCCCTTATACCCTAATAGATTGTAAGCTCTTCTTCTTCTGCATCCTCCCTTATACCCTAATAGATTGTAAGCTCTTCTCCTTCTGTATCCTCCCTTATACCCTAATAGATTGTAAGCTCTTCTCCTTCTGTTTCCTCCCTTATACCCTAATAGATTGTAAGCTCTTCTCCTCATGTATCCTCCCTTATACCCTAATAGATTGTAAGCTATTCTCATTTACTATCCTCCCTTATACCCTAATAGATTGTAAGCTCTTCTTCTTCTGTATCCTCCCTTATACCCTAATAGATTGTAAGCTCTTCTTCTTCTGTATCCTCCCTTATACCCTAATAGATTGTAAGCTCTTCTTCTTCTGTATCCTCCCTTATACCCTAATAGATTGTAAGCTCTTCTTCTTCTGTATCCTCCCTTATACCCTAATAGATTGTAAGCTCTTCTTCTTCTGTATCCTCCCTTATATCCTAATAGATTGTAAGCTCTTCTCCTTCTGTATCCTCCCTTATACCCTAATAGAGTGTAAGCTCTTCTCCTTCTGTATCCTCCCTTATATCCTAATAGATTGTAAGCTCTTCTCCTTCTGTATCCTCCCTTATACCCTAATAGATTGTAAGCTCTTCTCATTTACTATCCTCCCTTATACCCCAATAGATTGTAAGCTCTTCTTTCTTCAATAATTCCTTAATGGTGTGATACTGAGGGGGGTGGATACAAATGCCTTATGGATGAGAGGAGGAGAATGGCCAGATAGAAAGGCTATGAATACACAGATAACCTTGTGGCAGAGGTCAGTAACTGGGGTCATTTCTCTTCTCCCCAGCGGGCAGCCAATAAGCATTGACCATTGGAGCCTCCAGCTGGAAAAACTGTGTATTTATTGGCAATTCCCAGTCGGGCACAGGGGCGTCTCTGCTATACACCTGCCGCCCGGGCCGCAATAGAGCGGCAATACAGTGATTGTTCCAGAGGCTGACGCTCTCTGCTCACGCTCTAATGGCTTCTCCGGGATCATCAGCTCGGCATAAATCTCCCTCTCGCCGTTTAATTGACACTAATAGGCAGATCTAGTCGGATCTTCATGTCGGGAAGAAAGAAAAGTAGCTAATATTACTCGGCAACACGGGAAACAAAGAGCCTGGCTTATAGTATCAGCAAATCTGAATGGGCCTTTGTAGCGGTTAGGGTGGAAATTTAAAGGAGCAGCACCCTCATTGCTTGAGGAGTAGCTAGGCTTTCTAACACCCGGGGCAAAGATTCAAAATGGAGCCCCCCACCTGTTCTCAGGCCTCCCTTTGGCACCCCCTTGACCTGCTGCACCCAGGGCAAGTGCCCCCCCTGCTCACCCCTAGCTACACCCCTGCTCATTGCAGTAGTAGAATGATGAGGTGGTGATAACCAAGCAGCAGAAGTTGTGCGCATTTATTCTACTTCATGTTTACAGTCTTTGCCTCCGTAGCTCAGCTCGTTATAAAAACAATTAAAGAAGAACATATACCGTCTTTCCCCGAAAATAAGACATCCTCCGAAAATAAGGCCTAGTGCCTGCTTTCGGAGGATATCGTTATATAAGTCATCCCCCGAAAATAATTCCTACCCGAAAATAAATCCTCCCCCGAAAATAGGGCCTCACCGTTGGTACAGTTCCGTCCACGAAATGTTGCAGAAGGATCCGGAGCTTCTACCGTAGAGACCGTTGGGGCGGTGGCGCCACGCAGCTCACTGATTGGCTGCAGCGCTGTGGAGCAACGCGAGACTTCGGCCGGGTATTTGCTGAGGGACGGTGCGCAGGGGGATGTCAGAGAGCCCGCGCGAACTTGAGGAAAAGCTGCCGCCGCCTGCTCTCTGTGACCGCGCCGCCGAGTGTGCCCCAGCGAGACCTGGACCGAGACAATACGGTTCCGGTAAGCAGGCCCGGATTAACGCTGCCGCTCCAGGCCCCTACGTTAAAACAGGCCCAGCAGCCTGCAAACACGGCCCGCATAGGCCGCCCGGTGCCCAGCGGCTGCCGTGCGGGTCCCGTGAGACTCTCACAGGCTATAGCAGGCATACTCAACTAGCACAGCTGAGCAGCCTGATGCTCTGTGCAGCCTGGTATTGTAACCACTAGGGGGCGTAATGACGGGGCACGTAAGGGGGGAGCTCCAGGGAGGTGGAGGAGACGCACGCTGCCTGTCTTCTGTCAAGACATCCCCCGAAAATAAGGCCAAGTGCTTTTTTCCGGGGAAAAATTAATATAAGACAGTGTCTTATTTTCGGGGAAACAGGGTACCTCCCAACAGTCCAAATTCCTCAGTGGCAGTCATGTGCTGTAGTGGCTGTCCTGGTGTCCCGCAGGGCCAGTATGAGCCATCGGGACCATAGGCCGGCACTTGGGATGATTACGGAGGATGCAGGAGGGCAGGTGGTGAGTGGGCGGGCCGGGTAACACATTGCCTGCCGCCGCTCGCTAAGGTGGTAGTTTTGGTGGCCGGAAGCTACAGCAATGAGGGAGTGGGGTGAACCTGCATGTACGTGAGTGTGCGAGTGGGGGGTGGCGGCAACACCAGCAGCGGCAGGTTACCCTGTCTGTCCGCTTTATTATTTTTGTTTTACACAGCAGGACATGCCAATTTGGGATTTTGTGCAGTCCTGGAGTCTTGCCCAAGTTCCACTCCTTGGGGTATTCCTCTTTAAAGTGGACCAAAACCCACACCGATCGGCCCCCGGAATCGGTACGATTCCAGGGCCCATCAATTCCCCCCCCCCCCCCGGGGCATCTAAAATGGGGATTCCCCGCCGTGTGAAACCCCCCAGGTCACCCCATTCACTTACCTTGCTTCCCATTCCAACGGCGCATGCGCGAGCCATGGCCGCATCCCCGCTATCCCTCAAGCAGGGCTCGATGCCTGTTAGAGGGAAGCGGAGGATGCCACCGTCAGTGCGCACGGAGCCGATGGCCTTAGACGAAGCCGAGCGTGCTTATTAGACGAGCAGCCGTGCATGCGCTGTAGGACCGGGAAGATGTGAGTTGCCTTAGGTGATCTCGGGGGTTTCACACAGCCCCCCGGGGCAAGGACCAAAACCCAGGATAGTCAAAATCCTGGGTTTTGCTCCACCTTAACACCCTACTGGGATGAGGTCCTTGTCATGTTATGATTGGATTATTGTAACCTGTTGCTGATTGGATATTCCTGGGCCTGGGGGGAGCACCCAAGGGGGGTGCTCCCCAGTCTTGATAGAATTCTTGAGTGCAGCATGGCCGCTGAATGAGTTAGGAGGTACTTGGAGGCAATGAGCAGCCATGGGTGATGGCGAGGAGGAGGCGGGAGAGAGGAGGGGCGCAGGAACTGCAAGTTTATGGAGCTCATGAAGCATCTTAGAAGGAGGAGGAATGTTGTCATGGTTCGGGAGGTGTGGGGAGCGGGGGTTCATGACCACAGCAGGAGCACAGGAGCACCCAGAAAGTCACACAATATATCCATCGATGTGCAAGCAGCAGTCACATCCTCATGTTCATCCTTTCGGCAACTGGAGAATGCAGAAGTCACACCCCCCCCCCATCCAGATAGCATTTCTGGGTCCTCCATTACCTGTGTCAGGTGGCCCTCGACCATACCCCCCAAACATCCCAATTTCCCCAGAACAATCCCAATTTCGGGCAGTGGGTGGGCGGGACTCCAGGAAAGAGTCTGGCCTCGCCGAGATCGCGCAGGTGGGGGAAGTCGCCTGCATTGCGGTGGCGGTGTGTCTGTTGTCTGTGTCTCTCCTAACTGGCTGTAATGAGGGATTCCCGTCACTGGCTGTAATTAGGGATGCCCGTCACTGGCTGCAATGAGGATGTCCCTCACTGGCTGTAATGATCAGGGATGCCCCTCACTGACTGTAATGACAGATGCCCCTATCTGGCTGCAATGATGGATGACCCTCACTGGCAGTAATGAGGGATGCCCCTAGCTGGCTGTAATGAGGGATGCCCCTGACTGGCTGTAATGGAGAGATGCCCCTCACTGGTTGTATTAAAAGGATGCCGCTCACTGGTTGTATTGAAGGGATGGCCCTCACTGGTTGTTGAGAGGGATGCCCCTCAGTGGTTGTATTGCAGGAATGCCTCTCACTGGTTGTATTGGAAGGATGCCCCACACTGGCTGTGTTGGATGGATGCCCCTCACTGGTTATAATGGAGGGATGCCCCTCACTGGCTGTGTTGGATGGTTGCCCCTCACTGGTTATAATGGAGGGATGCCCACACTGGCTATGTTGGATGGATGCCCCTCACTGGTTATAATGGAGGGATGCCCCACACTGGCTGTGTTGGATGGATGCCCCTCACTGGTTATAATGGAGGGATGCCCCTCACTGGCTGTGTTGGATGGTTGCCCCTCACTGGTTATAATGGAGGGATGCCCCTCACTGGCTGTAATAAGGGATGCCCCTCACTGGCTGTAATGAGGGATGCCCCTGACTGTCTGTAATGGAGAGATGCCCCTCACTGGTTGTATTGGAGGGATGGCCCTCGCTGGTTGTATTGAAGGGATGGCCCTCACTGGTTGTATTGAGGGATGCCCCTGACTGGCTGTAATGGAGAGATGCCCCTCACTGGTTGTATTAAAAGGATGCCCCTCACTGGTTGTATTGAAGGGATGGCCTTCACTGGTTGTATTTAAGGGATGCCCCACAGTGGTTGTATTGGAGGTATGCCTCTCACTGGTTGTATTGGAAGGATGCCCCTCACTGGCTGGAATGGAGGGATGCCCCTCACTGGTTATAATGGAGGGATGCCCCTCACTGGCTGGAATGGAGGGATGCCCCTCTCACTACAGCCCCTGGCTGTAATATGTTTGCAGAGGCCTTTCCTATATTATTATTATTTATTTAATTATTAGGTGGTGTTTCCCTATAAGGCCGTGGCTGGGGGCGTGGTTTAAATGGCTTTCAAAAGTTGAGAGGTATGCTCTTGACTATGAATTATCACCAAGGATCTGGATGAATAAGAACCTTAGCAGACAAGTCCATTTGAGGGATCTTTAGCCTCCGCTTGAGATTTCTTTAGAGCAGGAATACCGTATATAACGTCCAGCATGAATATTTAAAAGTCTGGAAACCAAAAGATGCAATACAACGATAATGTCCTCCATCAGCGGCTAGATGCAGACCTAATGGGCCCTTTAGTAACTCAATGCGCTACAAAATCCACTTATACATCCTGAAGACCTGACCTACCTAAAGCGCGTCTGGCCAAGCTAGCTGTGCAAAGGAAAGGAAAACTGTGTCGCCCAAACTTCTCGTCTCCATGAAGTGATGGCGGCTCTCGTCTATGGGGATTATTTAAGAAGGGATAGCGTCAGGTAGCGCCTCGTAGCGGCAGACAGCGTCTGGTGAACGCCGGGCGCTGCGCGCAAAACCACATTTATGAAAGCGAATCTGGTGAGCGACTCTAACAGCGCCATGTAGCATCACATGTATTATTACAGGCGGCTCAGCGTATAGAGCCCGCGCTCTAGCTTCCAGAGCGCCAGGTATTACCTTTCGCTCACTGTCACTCTCCCATACATTTCAATGGCCGTTCATTTGCTTGTGTTTAAACAGCGTGTTTGACTATTTTTTTTTTTATTTTTGCTCCAATCATTGTGTGACGTCTCCTGGCTGCAAACAAACACTTTTATACATTTTTTGAACTTTTTTATATTTTTATGCAGAATTGTCATCACAGGTCTGGCACTCACAGTGTTATAACAATGTCATTCCATGTGTTTTTGCTTTGTTACTGCTGGATATGTGTTCAAAAACAGACTTTAATCACACAGCGTCTGGCGCTCTATGCTACAGCGCCCAGCTTTAGAGCGCCTACACTGTGTGTGTCCTTTTTTTTAAAGTATGGTGTGGAGCGCCGAGTGCCGGACGCAGTGAGCTGGCACTCCCTTTCGCTCGCGGCAGCACTGTACTGTTGTTAGACCGCCCAACACACATCACATTCATCAATGTGGGCCAGGTTACTACAGAGGCGCTATGTTACAGCGCCCGATACCGCTTACTAGTGGTCGCTCTAAGTGCCGCTATACAGACACTCATCTGATACCTTCCGTTAGTAGTGAATCATCTTCCACGTCTCCCAAACTTCTCGCCTCCATGAAGTGATGGCGGATCTCGTCTATATTAAGAAAGATATGACTAATTGATGCATCAATCTCTATCCATGAGTTACATGGAATCTAACTTCTCGGTGATTGTGATTTCAATAGCCCTTCAGTTGCCGCATCCCCGCTATCCCTGCCTGCGCCAGCCATATGTGAATAACCGGCACGGGCACGCCCCCTGTTAGAGGGTAGTGGGGGATGCGTCTGCCAGCACACTCGGATCCGCTCACATTAGACAAGACAAGTGGGCCAACACCCAGGATTTTCACTATCCTGGGTTTTGGTCCACTTCGGTGGGGCACCCCGATCATGCACCGCTGTGTGAAACCCCCCAGAACGCCCGGAAACACTCACCTCACCACGCTCCTACGCGGGCGCTCGTCCAATCAGAGCGCTCAGAGCCGCTGTGGTATGCACGTACAAGCGGCGTCCAACCACAGTGGGTCTGAGTGCTGGAGGCCGCGTCTCGCGCTTCCCTCTAACAGGGAGCACGCCCGCGCCGGCCATTCACAATCGTCCGGCGCGGTTGCGCGCCCTGCTAGAGGGAAGCGCGAGACGTGTCCGCGGCCCGCGCATGCGCCGTTGGAACGGGGTTAAGGTAAGGTTTCTGGGCTTCCTGGGGGGTTTCACACAGCGGGGAATCCCGATTTCGGATGCCCCGCGGGGAGGGATCTGATCAGCCCGGGAATCTTATAGATTCCCGGGCCGATACCCCCTGGGTGTTGGTCCACTTTAATGAAGAGCTGTGGCGGACTAGGGCCAAAAACCAGCCCTGGATTTTACCCCCCGCCAGTCCGAGACATCCCTGCTGTGGCCCCCCAAACATGAAGCCGGGGCTATAGCATTAGGGGCTGGGGGTCATTGGTTTGTGGGTACAGTGGGGCTGGTTACAGGGGTATTAGAGGGAGACTAAGGGGGCAGGGATTGAATATGGGTGTTGAAAGCAGCAGCCCAGCTGGCCCCAAAGCAGTGCGGCCCATCGGGAATTGTCCCATGTATCCCTATGGCCAGTCCATCCCTGATGAAGGGGCTTGAGCGGATCTGAGCGAGCTGATTGGATGAGCGGCCGTTCATGCCTCGTAGGACCGGGAAGAGGCGAGCTTGTTCTGGCGACCTGGGGGGGTTCACACAGCGGGGTACCCAAGGACCAAAACCCAGGAGAGTCAAAATCCTGGGTTTTGGTCCACTTTAACACACGATTGTAATCACTAGTGGCACAGACCCGTTTCCCATCATATAGTTACATTCGATCAATATTAGTTGACATCCTTTTCCGTTTGGTGTTGCAGCGACACACAAGCAGATACTTGAATCAAGTTAAAGACAAACAAGTGAGACCAAAGGTACCTGTGCCAAAATCCATACCTCCCAAGTGTCCCTGATTTGGAGGGACCGTCCCTCTTCTGAGTCCATGTCACTCTTTCCCTTCTTGTTCATATTTGTCCCTCTTTGAGGTGTGTTGCATCTAGATATGCATCATTAAATGATTAATTTGCCTATTCAAAGTGTTTCTATTGTTGTAACTGTTACACCCTATCTCCTATCCATCATTCATTGTGGCTTCATTTAACAAGTGTCCCCCTTTGCCATCGTAAAAAGTTGGGAGGTATGCAAAATCAGCTTGTCAAGATCTTGCTGGTTAAGTTGTACGAAAATCAGGTCATGCTAGGAATGGAATTTTATTACCATTTTATTGGTGCTCGGTATTCTCAGCCACGCGTTTTAATGATAGAACTCATGTACACGCGCTTTGTTTGGAATGAATTTCAATTGGTCCAACTGTGTCAGGGTCAGCTTTAGCTCAGCGGGTAACAATAGCGCATTGAAAGAGAGCGCCTCCAACCAAAGTCATTTCAAGTGACCTTCTCAGTGAACAATAGAACAAGGGCGCTTCCTAGACAGCAACGTTACCATCCAGCTCAATGTAATAATGGATAACACAAGGGCTTCAGTGTATGGGGGGGGGTTAAAGTGACCTGTCAAATGTCTGTTTAAGGTGCATCAAAACCCAGCTGGGCCGATCACTTCTCTCCCCGGGGAATCCAAAATCGGGATGCCCCCCTGTGTGAAACCCCCAGGTCGCCCCGTGCAATTACCTTGCTTCCCCGTCCACATGCGCATCCCCGCTATCCCTCTAGGAGAGCACGGGCCGCGCCAGCCATTTGATTGGCTGTCGTGGGCAAGCTTCCTGTTAGAGGAAAGCGAGGGATGCGGCCACCAGTGCGCTCGCTGCCACTAGCCTTAGACACTGCCTTGGATGGCGTGACGTCAGCTGCTCCGAGCACACTGATTGCATGCACCATAGGACTGGGAAGAGGTAAGTTTTCTTCAGGTGATCTGGGGGGTTTCACACAGCGGGGCACCCCCAATCAGGGTGCCCCGGGGGAAAGGACCAAAACCCAGTTTAGTCAAAATCTTGGGTTTTGGTCCACTTTAAAGTGAACCAAATGTGGCCCTGATGTCTAACAGACTCTGGGGCCCCATGATTCCCTTCCCCCTGGGACATCCAGATTCAAAATGCCCCTCTGCGTGAAACACCCCGAGTCCCCTGTACCTTCTCCAATAGTGCATGCGTGAGCCGCTGCCAGCTATATCATTAGGCAGACGCGTGCCAGCACCAGGCTTTTGTGGATGGTTGGGGCAGGCTCGCACCCTTTAAAGGATAGCAGAGATGTGGCTGCTGGCAGTGGCGGACTTGGGACAAAAATCAGCCCTGGATTTTACCATCCTTGCTGAGGCCCCCAACCATGATGCCGGGGCTATAGCATTGGGGGCTGGGGTTCCTTGGTTTGTGGGTACAGTGGGGCTGGGTACAGGGGGCTGAGAGGGAGACTAAGGGGGCAGGGATTGAATGTGGGTGTTAAAACCAGCCGCCCAACTGCCCCAAAGCAGTGCAGCCCCCAGGGCATCGTCCCGGGTCTCCCTATGGCCAGTCCGCCCCTGACCGCTGGCATGCTCAGCTCCTTTCGGCTAGACTTGACCCTTCACCAAGTGTTAGCCAAAATTGATCAGCGTAACTGAGGGCGCTGATTGTACTTGAGTCCGCACATGCGCCGTAGGTAGGTACCATATTTTTTGTCCTATAAGACGCGCATGCCCATAAGACGCACCTAGGATTTGGGGGAGGAAAATATTTTAAACCAAAAAAGCACCATTACAGACAGTGTGGCATTCCCCATTCCTATAGGCCATGTGGGATTCCCCATTCCATAGACAGTGTAGCATGCCCCCATCCCATTCCCCATATACCCAATGTGGCATCCCCCCTCCCATTCCCTATATACCCAATGTGGCATCCCCCCTCCCATTCCCCATATAGGCAGTGTGCCCCCCATTCCCATAGGCAGTGTGGCATCCCCCCTCCCTCCATTTCCATAGACAGTGTGGCATCCCCCTCCCCCCCCCCCCATTATCATAGGCTGTGTGGCATCCCTCCCCCCCCCCATTCCCATTGGCTGTGTGGCATACCTCTCCCCCATTACCATTGGTGTGTTGGATCCCCCTTCCCCCCCCCCCATTAGTCGGCATAAGTAAAAAAAAGTAAAACTCACCTGCCCGCTGACACCGCTCCGCTCAGCGTCTGGCTCCGTGAATCGGGTGGTCGTGGCCTGCGCCGCGTCAGTGTCAGGCCACGCCCACCCGATTCACGAAGCTGGCCGTAAGAAGCAGCGGCGGGCTGTGTCCCGGCCCCGACGCTGCGATCGCTGTCTTTTACCCACACACACGCAAGCACCCAGGTCAGGGCAGCAGGTGGGCGTGGCGTGCAGGCCAGGCCCACCCGCTGCCCTGACCTGGGTGTTCGTCCATGCCCAGGAAGAGGCAGCAGATGGAGGAGCGGCGGGCGCTGTCTCTGGCCCCGCTGCTGTCATCGCTGCCGGTAAAAGCCAACGATCACAGTCCTCTGTCTTCTTCTGGGCTCTGTCAGTGTGGCAGGCAACGCAGGAGCGCCAGAAACGGGTAAGTTTTTTTGTTTTCATTTTTTTTTTACATTCGTCCCATAAGGCGCACGGACATTTTCCCCCCACTTTTGGGGAAAATAGGTGCGTCTTATAGGGCAAAAAATACGTTACCCAGGTAACTTAAACAAATATCAATAAATCTATATTAATCCTCTTTCTCTCTTTTTTTTTTTTATACAAGATCCCTTTTTTTTCCTATATGAAAATACACCTCTCCCCTTCCTCCTTTTCTTTTTTTTTTTTTTTTTTTTTTTTACATATAACATAATACAACACCTATGCCAAAAAAATGACCCGAAACCCCAACCAGCCTTCTGCTGCGACCAATCGACCATCCCATCACACCCAACAAAGGGCAGGCGGGTGGGAAAGTACGTTCCAGCGAAGAGATCGGGGGTCAAAGAGGAAGGGGAGGGGGCAACCAGCCCCTTTATACTCCGCCCCCCCCTTCCCCTCCCCTGAGGTCACTTCCCCCGATCTCTCCCCCCATCCCAAAGGCTGGTCAGCTTCCAACAGGAAGCGCAGGCCAGTCATGGGGCTGCCGACCTTAAAAGGCCAGCGCTCTTCTATCGCAAGGGGGACAGGAAGTCACAGCACACAACACAACATCGGGTAACAACTCAGATAGGCTGGCTGCTGCAATGCAAACGCCTCTGGTGACACATTAGAATAATGCTCTGCATCCATCATCCCTCAGCAGAGGTATGTCCACCCTGACCATCTTATCTAGAGGGGTTCCCTTCTGACAAGGAACCCAACCTGTAATCAATAAACTAGGCCAGTCCAACATTAGAAGTGGACCCCCAAGATGCAGTGGGCCCTGGCACCTGCCCTAGTTTACCTGGTGCTGACACTATCAATTTGGGATGCATCTCACAGGAAACAGAATCATTACAATCAGTGACATGAAGGGGCTTGGAATCCATAACCTATGGCCAATCCAATATTGGAAGTGGGCCTCCCCAAATGCAGTGGTCTCTGCCGGCACGTGTCCAAAGTTACCAGGTGCAGACACCAACCGTAGCTACCAATTTGGAATGCGTCTCACAGGAAACAGAATCATTACAATCTGTGCCTGACATCAAGCGGTGGGTAATTCATAACCTATGGCCAGTCTGACATTGGAAGTAGGCCACCCAAGATGCAGTGGGCCCTTGCAGGGTTGCAGCTAGGGGGGAGCAGCGGGGGCAGGTGCCCCGGGTGCAGCAGGTCAGGGGGCACCAAGGGGGGCCTGAGCACATGTGGGGGGCACCATTTTGAATCTTTACCCCGGGTGCCAGAAAGCCTAGCTACTCCTCTGGGCCCTGGTATCTGTCCAGGTTTGACTGATGCTGATTCTGACCAAAGCTCCTGTTTTGGGGTGCCATTTTTGTGGGTGGAGACCCCTTATTGTTTAGCCTTAAAGTGGACCAACACCCAGGATTTTGACTATCCTGGGTTTTGGTCCACTTCGGCGGGGCACCCCGATCGGGGGTGCCCCTCTGTGTGAAACCCCCCAGAAAGCCCAAAAAACTCACCTCTCCCCGCTCCCACGTGAACGCCGCAGCCAATCCCCGCCAACGTCCAGGCGGGGGACAGGAACGTCCAAGCCGCTTCTGCCGCCGCCGCCTCCCGCGCGTCCCTGCCGGCCATTCACAGAGGGCCGGCGCGGGCGCACGCACGTCTGGAGGGGCGCGCGGGAGGCGGCGGCGGCGGAAGCGGCGGCGGATCAGGTAAGATCTTTTTGGGGTTTCTGGGGGGTTTCACCCCGCGGGACATCCCGATCTCGGATGTCCCGCGGGGTGGGAGGTGATCGGCCCGGGAATCTTATAGATTTCCGGGCCGATCACCCCTGGGTGTTGGTCCACTTTAAAGAAGACCCAACAGAGGCTATACTTCCTAAAACAGTTGATAAAATACAGTATGTATAAAAAGATCTTAAAAACCTTCTACAACGGTGCCATAGAATCAATCCTGACCACTTCATTTACAGTCTGGTACAGCGGGGCTAAAGCCAAAGACAAGCACAGGCTGAGTAGAATAACCAGGATTGCCGAGAGGTTAATTGGATCTCCCTTACCTTCTCTGGATGATCAATACATGAGCAGAATCTCCTCAAGGGCTAAGAAAATATCTGGAGACTCGACGCACCCAGGACATTCCTTCTTCAGGCTCCTACCCTCTGGCCGCAGATTCATGGCTCATTCAACCAAGACCTCCAGACACAAAAACAGTTTTTTTCCTCTGGCCGTTATGGCTCTGAATAAATCCAGTGTGAGAGGCACTTAAAGTGGACTAACACCCTGGATTCTCACTATCCTGGGTTTTGGTCCACTTCGGTGGGGCCCCCTGATCGGGGGCTTGTGGGTTTCCTGGGGGGTTTCACCCCGCAGGACATCCCGATTTCGGATGCCCCGCGGGGAGGGATCTGATCGGCCCGGGAATCTTATAGATTCCCAGGCCGATCCCCCCTGGGTGTTGGTCCACTTTAACTCTATCCTGCTCTGGATTGCTGATAATTCTGTTAGTCTCTAAAGATTAACCTGCACTGAACCGTAATTCTTGTTATTTCTATGTTATGTATGTAATTGTTATAGCTCTCATGGTGTATCTCCTTGCCAAAAAGCATTCCTTGTATGTACCCTGTACTTACTTGGCGGATCAATAAACTATTGAAGTATTGAAGTATTGAAGCATTAGCATGTAGCTTTCTTTTTCCTGGACACACAGTAAGGCGGGCATCCCTCTAAGCGCGATGATTTCATCAATCCTCCAGTTCATGAACTCTAAACCACCGAGATGTGCTGTCAGCAGCCATAAGTTAGGAATACAGCGGCACCAATCGCAAGGGCCCCCCAATGCCACGCCGTGTCCCCGGATGCAATAAAAATCGAGTCAAAGGTTGGCTGAAAGGAGCACAGGGCGCAATATCTGTAAATTACGGCCCGAAAGCCATTAGGATGCTGATGACAAAAGCTCCATTACATGGAAGGGGCGATAAAGGGCAGCGAGAACAAAGAGGCCGGGGAGGAGGAAAGGGGCAGCAGATGTAACATCTGTAAGTCGGGACCTGCTCGCCTTCATTTTGTCGCATCTCACAGGACGTAAAAAACATTATGATCAGCGCCTGACTCAGAGCTTGCGATCAATAATCTACTAGGGTTACATACGAGGCTGAAACTTTAGTAATAATGATCGGCAGACTGATATGGAGTCCTGAAGCGTGGCTGGAGAAGGTCCCCGTGGTTTGGGTGGGGCAGTATTTCCTGATCATATGGGGAGGCCGATTCATTAATAGCGCCAGGTAGCGACAGTAGCGTTATTTTCACAGCGCACGCTAGTATTCGCTGTGCTTGGCCGTTGTTCGGCTGTTGACAGCGACCCCGTCGGTGTGCGGTAATGTTGAATACGGGGTTAGGAGTCGCTGTTTGACAGGTTCCGCGCCGTATGGGAGCGCATGACGGCGAATGGCCATAGCGAACGGCTCCCAGCATATTCATTAACATATGACGCTCAAAAAATTATTGCGCTGTGAAATGCTTGTTTAAACCCCAGAGCGCTGGCGGCGATGGGTTAAAAGTAGTTTTTTAACCCCCAAACAACCATATTTTTTGAGAAAAAAAAACATGTTTTTCAAAACATTTTGTAATATGAATACATTAATATCAGACCTGTAATAGCAATTTTTTTTTTTTTTTACCTTAACATTGCAGAAGTGGTCACAGAAATTTTGACATTTAAAAAAAAAAAAAAAAAATTAATTATGAATATTTAAAGATTGCTCCATTGAAATGCATTGGAGAGCGGCAGGTAGCGAGAGGTCATACCTGTCGCTGTTCAAGGTCGCTCGCTGGCGCTGTGGGGTGAGGCTGGAATAATGATGAATGATTCGCTATCTGGCGCTCTGTCAGTCGCTAAGCAGGATCAGCTTGATAAATGTGTGATTGCGGAGGGGAGCCGGCGTTCTCGTGGCGGTGAGCGTCATTACCGTTCGCTCACCATTCGCTACCTGGCGCTATCCCTTGTTAAATAAGGGCCTTATACGTATTCCTCTCATTAATATAAATGCACATGCTCTGTGGGATTGCTGGACAGATATGCACAGTCGGTATTCCGGGGGGGTTACACAAATCAGGATGCCCCTTGGATGAGGGGCAATACCCATTTTACACTAAAAGAATTGGTTCCATCACGATTGCTGATGCCCCCAGCCCAAGATAATCTTACATACTCCTTGTTTCACCGGCAAAATGCAACCCTGTGATTGGCTGCCAGTGGGCACATGGTCTGCACCATGTGACCAACGATGGAGAGAGGCAAAAGTACGATTATCCCGGGCTGTCTGCGGTGTATGAGCGAGGGGGCATCACCAATCCAGGTCCCCCCTCGGCTCCTAGCTAGATATAAAAACAGGTATTGTTTAGCTTCAAGTAAGCCTTAAAGCGGACCTTCACCCTGAATAAGAGCTTATCTTATATGTTTCCCACACCCTGTACATACAGATTGCCCACATTAATCCGGACCTTCACCCTGAATAAGAGCTTATCTTATATGTTTCCCACACCCTGTACATACAGATTGCTCACATTTATCCGGACCTTCACCCTGAATAAGAGCTTATCTTATATGTTTCCCACACCCTGTACATACAGATTGCTGACATTAATCCGGACCTTCACCCTGAATAAGAGCCTATCTTATATGTTTCCCACACCCTGTACATACAGATTGCTGACATTAATCCGGACCTTCACCCTGAATAAGAGCCTATCTTATATGTTTCCCACACCCTGTACATACAGATTGCTCACATTAATCCGGACCTTCACCCTGAATAAGAGCTTATCTTATATGTTTCCCCCACCCTGTACATACAGATTGCTCACATTAATCCAGACCTTCACCCTGAATAAGAGCCTATCTTATATGTTTCCCACACCCTGTACATACAGATTGCTGACATTAATCCGGACCTTCACCCTGAATAAGAGTCTATCTTATATGTTTCCCACACCCTGTACATACAGATTGCCACATTAAAAAATCATCCTACCTCCATCTAATGCATGTTATGAGCCTTTTAACATCCAAGATGGTGGCTCATGGAACATCAGGCAGCTTGCAAACAGGAAGTGTCTTCTGACTGTGCCGCTCTGCAGTCTGGGATTTCTGACCTTTTCCTGACCCCAGCTCTTCTCTGTCTGTGCAAAGCACAGCTATAACCCCACCCCCTGCACTTCATCCCACTCTCCTCAGTATGTGATGCTTCTGAGGAAAGATGTCGGTGCCTGTATTCTAGAGTCCTGAACAGAGTTGCAGCTCAGTGTGGGAAAGAATAATAAGTGACTAAAAACGTAAAATATGTGCTCCGCTGTGTGAAACCCCCCAAGGCGCCGAGAGCAGCTCACCTCTTCCCGCTCTCATGGTGCATCTAAGAGCAGCAGCTCTGACGGCCGCACCACCACTTCCCTCTAACAGGGAACATGCCCGCGTCGGCCATTTACAAATGCCTTGCGCAGACGCGCGCCCTGCTAGAGGAAGAGCGGGATGCGCCCACTGCTCTTAGACGCGCCGTGGGACCAGGAAACAAGGTAAGTGAATGGGGCGATCTGGGGGGTTTCACACGGCGGGGCATCGCAATATAAAGATTCCCGGGCGATTGAGCTGGGTATTAGAACACTTTAAAGCAATACCACACAGTGCCTGGGGGAAGGGGGGAATGCCAATCTGGTGACGCAGCCCTGCATATAGACCCCCGCACCCCAAAAACCATGACCCAGGAACTCACCTCTTCTGCTATAAGGATTTTGTTCCACTTTAGGTTTTTGGGGTAGATTTGCTAACTCAGAGACTGATTCATTACTAACGCCAGGTATCGGCAGATGAGCGTCTGTTTAGCAACGCTTAGAGCCACTACTAGTAGACGCTGTAAGCGGGTATCGGGCCCTGTAACAGAGCGCCTCAGTCGCTGTAGTAACCTGACTGGCATTGATGAATGTGATGTATGTTGGGCGCTCTAACACCAGTACAGCGCTGCAGCAAGCGAGAGGTAGCGTCAGCTCAGTGCGTCTTACTCTCGGATTATGAGGGGGGCGCAATGGGCACGAGCCCCAGAGCCTCCACCAATTCCCCTGCAAAGTGGGCCTCCACCAACCTTATGGTTGGTCTGGTCCAGGAGGCTTTTCAGTCTTTGGTCTGACGGGCTGGCTCAATGCAGGGAACTGTTTTCTGCTGGACCAGCCGGGCGACTACACTACCCCCCACCCAGAATGGCAAAGCAGGAGTTCCCGAGCAGCACGCACCCGCACAAGGGGGGCACAAGGGACTCCATCTGATGCTCCAGTAAGTAGGCGGGTGCCAGACAACCACCGATCAGTTACTTGGCTGGACTATTATTTTATACTGAATCTGGGGCCTCCACCACACTTAATCCAGCCTTGCTTGGTGCTCCACACCATACATCAAAAAACTACACACACACACAGCGTCGGTGCTCTAAAGCTGGGCGCTGTAGCATAGAGGGGCAGACGCTGTGTGATTAAAGTCTGTTTTTGAACACATTTTCACCAGTAACAAAGCGAAAACACATGGAATGACATTGTTGTAACATTGTGACATGAACACTTTAATACCAGACCTGTAATGACAATTCTGCATAAAAATATATAAAGTCAAAAACGTTTCTAAAAGTGTTTGTTTGCAGCCAGGAGACGTCACACAATGATTGGAGCAAAAAAAAAAAAAACCCAGAAAAAGTCAAATGCTGTTTAAACACAAGCAAATGAACGTCTATTGAAATGTATGGGAGAGCGACACTAAGGCCCTAATTTAACAAGGGATAGCTCCAGGTAGCGACTGGTGAGCGGCCGGTAATGACGGGCCCCGCCACAAGAACGCCGGCTCCCCACCACAATCACACATTTATCAAGCCAATCCTGCTTAGCGACTGAGATAGCGCCATATAGCGACTCCTTCATCATTATTCCAGCCTCAGCCCACAGCGCCAGCGTCCGACCTTGAACAGCGACAGGTATGACCTCTCGCTACCTGGCGCTCTCCAATGCATTTCAATGGAACAATCTTTAAATATTCATAATTAATTGTTAATAATATATATATTTTTTTTTTAATGTGAAAATTTCTGTGACCACTTCTGCAATGTTAGATATTTTTTTTAAGGTAAAAAAAAACAAAATAAAATGTGTGCAGAATTGATATTACAGGTCTGATATTAATGTATTCATATTACTAAATGTTTTAATAAACTTGTTTTTTTTGGTTTCCAAAAATATGGTGGTTTGGGGGTTAAAAAACTACTTTTAACCCATCGCCGCCAGCGCTCTGGGGTTTAAACAAGCATTTCACAGCGCGAGAATTTTTTGAGCGTGATTTGTTAATGAATATGCTGGGAGCTGTTCGCTATGGCCATTCGTTGTCATGCGCTCCCATACAGCGCGGAACCTGTCAAATAGCGACTCCTAACCCCGTATTCAACATTACCGCACACTGACTGAGTCGCTGTCAACAACCGAACAACGGCCAAGCACAGCGACTACTAGCGGGCGCTGTGAAAATAACGCTACTGCCGCTCATCTGTCGTTACCTGGCGCTATTAATGAATCGGCCTCTAAGCGAAAGGTAATACCTGGCTCTGGAAGCTAGAGCACCAGCGCTATACACTGAGCCACCTGTAATAATACATGTGACGCTACATGACGCTGTTAGAGGCGCTCACCAGAATCGCTTTCATAAATGTGGTTTTGCGTACAGCGCCCGACGTTCACCAGACGCTGCCTGCCGCTACGAGGCGCTACCTGGCGCTATCCCTTCATGAATAACTCCCATTCTGTAAGAAGAAAAAGAAATAGATCAGCTTAGCACCAAAAAATAATCAAAAATTTTATTGAAAGGGGACTTTCTCTTTAAAGTGGACCAACACCCAGGGGTGATCGGCCCGGGAATCTATAAGATTCCCGGGCCGGGCCGTTCACCTCCCTCACCGTGGGCATCCGAGATCGGGATGTCCCGCGGGGTGAAACCCCCCAAAAGCCCCAAAAAACCTTACCTTATCGTTTGTGAATGGCCGGTGTGGGCGCGCGCCCTGTAAGAAGGACGCGCGGGAGGCGGCGGCGGCGGACAAGCGATAAGCCGCCACCGCCGCCTCCCGCGCGTCCTTCTTACAGGAAGGTACATTTTTTGGGGCTTTTGGGGGGGTTTCACACAGTGGGGCATCCTGATCTCGGATGCCCCGCTGAAGTGGACCAACACCCTGGATAGTGGAAATCCTGGGTGTTGGTCCACTTTAAAAAGGTTCTAACCCCTTTCTCACTAAATTCAAAGATACAATAATAAGATACTGAAGTGGGCTTTTCAGGCTGCAGAAGGAGAGAATAATACAGAGGAAACAATATTTGCCACTAATATCAGTGGAATGGCCTGAAGTGCTCCTGACCTCCAGCAATAGGAGGGTCGCTCTCTCGGGACCAAAGACAAAGAGTTCCTGTGTCGGCCATGAGAGTTACAAAGGGACAAAGAGCAGCGGCCGCAGCATCACAGAGGTCGGGCTGCGATGGGCCTTGTCATCCTCCAGGGCCCCGATGAGACAGTGACAAATGGCCTCCGGCCCAGATGCCGCATAACTCATCAGAGAACAATACATGGCTACAGCAGCGCGAGCATGTGCAATAAGAAACGCGGGAGCCTCCTGTAAGCATGCAACGCTAGCGTATTACATCGGACTGAACTCTCTGGCCGCAGGACAAGGTGCGGCGTCTCTAGTATGCAAGATCTCCTTTTTAAAAAATGTGTAAATTCTATTTAAAGCGGACTAAAACCCACTGAATATGTGAAATAAACTTGGCCAAAGCCCCTGCTAATATTTCCTAGAAATTGATTTTTTTTTCTTTTCGAATCGTCTTGGAACACTTTGAGGCCGATTCATTAATAGCGGCAGGTAGCGACAGTTGAGCGACTGTAGCAGTATTTTCACAGCGCCCGCTAGTAGTCGCTGTGCTTGGCCGTTGTTCGGTTGTTGACAGCGACTCAGTCGGTTTGCAGTAATGTTGAATATTGGGTGATGAGTCGCTATTTGACAGGTTCCGCGCTGTATGGGAGCGCATGATAGCGACTGGCCATAGCGACCGGCTCCCACCATATTCATTAACAAATCACGTTCAAAAAATTATTGCGCTGTAAAATGCATGTTTAAACCCCAGAGCGCTGGCAGCGATGGGTTAAAAGTAGTTTTTTAACCCCCAAACAACCATATTTTTGGAAACCAAAAAAAACAAGTTTAAAATAATTTAGTAATATGAATACATTAATATCAGACCTGTAATATCAATTCTGCACAAATTTTTTTTTTCCCTTAAAAAAAATATCTAACATGGCAGAATTGGTCACAGAATTTTTCACATTTAAAAAAATAAAAAAAAACCTTAATAACAATTAATTATGAATATTTAAAGATTGTTCCATTGAAATGCATTGGAGAGCGCCAGGTAGCGAGAGGTCATACCTGTCGCTGTTCAAGGTCGGACGCTGGCGCTGTGGGCTGAGGCTGGAATAATGATGAATGAGTCGCTATATGGCGCTGTCTCAGTCGCTAAGCAGGATTGCCTTGATAAATGTGTGATTGTGGTGGGGAGCCGGCGTTCTCGTGGCGGTGCCCGTCATTACCGGTCGCTCACCAGTCGCTACCTGGTGCTATCCCTTGTTAAATAAGGGCCTTTTTTTTTTGCTGTTCCTCTCTGTGAGATGGCAGGGGATCAGTCATTGCATAAGTGCGGCAATGGCATCATTGCCACACACAACTGTGGCTTTGAATGGAGGAGACGGAGCATTACAGCTAAAACAGGCGCCATTATCTGGGATTAGAATGACGCAAGAGCAGTAAAAATAGGCAAAAGGTGCTATTCATGGGGGGAGCAATTCAGGGGATGCTACTTAAAAATGTGGGTTTTGGTCCGCTTTAACCCTTTGCACAATCACAAATTAATAAGCACACACCGCTGCTCGAACATTCGCACCATTGGACTGGGAAAGAAGGTGAGTCTCCGGCCGACCTGGGGGGAGGAATTCTAGCGTCTCTGGAGTGTCTTATGGGATGCAAGATGGTGCCGTCCATCGGAAGGCCACCCGGAAACTGAGGGACCTAGAAGATTGATCTCTTGGCGAGGTGAGTAAAGAATGCCCTAAAGTAAAACCGGAGGAGGAGGGGGGGGGGGGGGCAGATTGATGAGGCTTGGGGGAGGTTTTAACCTCCACCAATGTTCCTCTTTAAAGTGGACTGAAACTCAGCTGGATCGGCCTGGGAATCTGTAAGATTCCTGTTCCGATCCATTTCCTCCCCGCAGGGCATCCAAAATCGGGATGTCCCACTGTGTGACACCCCCCAGGTCGCCTGCTACACTTATCTTAATCCCGGTCCAACAGCGCATGCGCGGGAGCGCTCCCTGCTAGAGGAAAGCGCGATATGCAGCCGCCAGCGCGCTCGGAGCCGATGAGCTTAGACGTTGGGTTAGACGTCCATAACTCAGCGGCTCTGAGCGGACGAGTGGCCGCGCATGCGCGTAGGACCTCAGTGGGGTGAGTTGATCCGGGAGATCTGGGGGGTTTCACATAGTGGGGCACCCCCGAACAGGGTGCCCGGGGGGAGTGGACCAAAACCCAGGATAGTCAAAATCCTGGGTTTTGGTCCACTTTACCCTGGTCCTGCACATGACCGCTGCCAGTGAACACTGATCAGGACAAAGAATGGCGCATGGAACCCTTCATATGTAATAGTAGCTTAGAGAGAAGTAATAAACGATTTAACACACTATTGCCCATTAACAAATTAGAAATACCAGTTTAGGCAGAGTAAAAATTTTAAGGCTAAATTGTTGCCCATAGTATTATGCTTCCAGTGTATTAAAAATCCTTCCATCACAGCAATGCTCAGAGGGACGGACAGCGGGCTCTCGGCTCTGACGAGAGATGTAGAAATTGATATCCATGCACTGGCAAAGGTCAATCAGATTTGGCAAGTGTGAATAGTGCCGGGGTCGGAACACAAGGGCAAAGCTTGATGGAAAGGGGAATGATTAGATCGGAGAAGAAAAGTGCTGATACTGGCTGATAAATAGCGACGGATGAATCCGCCCGCGTGCCGTGCTGCCGCTATTCACAATAAATACTCATCCCAGCTGTCGCCATTCACTGCAGACATCACACCCATCACTGCTCACTAGAATAGCTTCCATCACAGCTGTCGCTGTATAAAGAGGAGCCACCCACCGCCTAGAGTCTGCAACTGCTAGGGATGGTGGTCCCCCTCTTTGTCTCATCCTGATTTGGGATGCCATGCTGTGTGAAACCATTGGGATTACCCGGCTCCAGGTTTATGTTGGCCCTCGGGAGTCATAGCCCCTTTGTGGTGGAGAGTCGCGGGTCAGGGGGTCTATTAATAACATGACATAGAACAGGGTGCAAGGACCAGCCTCTGTGCCCATCCCCCCCGCCCGGCAGGCTCCTTAGGGGGCATGGGGAATTTTAAGGGTTAAATACTTAAAAATCCAGGGAAAAAAAGGACATGGGGTCCCCCCTACCCAGCATAACCCGCCTGGGTACCAGCTATGAAGGGCTTGTAGGAACAGGGCGCATGGGCCAGCTTTGGTGGCCCCCTGCCCTGCAGGCTTCAAGCCCGCATAGCCTCGGTGGGCCCAGGCCTATTTTTACTGCTCTTGCATCATTCTAATACCAGATAATGGCACCTATTTTAGCTGTAAAGCTCTGCCTCATCCATTCATTGCCACTGTTGTGTGTGGCAATTATGTCATTGCCACACCTATGGAATGGCTGACTGTCTGCCATCATACACGGAGGGATAGCAAAAAAAAACAAAAAAAAAAAAAACAGTGTTCCAGGATGATTCGAAAAGCGAAAATATCCATTTCTAGTCCCACTCCCTAGGAAGGGAATATCGTCAGGGGCTTTGGCCAAATGGATAACACAAGTTCAGTGGGTTTTGGTCCGCTTCAAAGAAGGTGGGCAGATTCCCTATGCCGCTGTGTGGAATTCCCCAGGAATGCAGTAAAAGGCACCTTTCTGGCAATCCCATCATGCCCCAGCCACATCTCCCGGGTGATGCGCGTTCAGGCACCCAGCCATTCAGATAGGCCGAGAGTGGGAGTGCGTTTCAGACCACAGGGAAACTGGGAATGTGGTCATTCCTTAAACCGGACCTTCAGCATCATTTACTGAAAAGCCCAAACCCTTAAAAAACTATTCCCCAGCATCTAAAATTCTTTCTCCTACTGGGCTGCAACTCTGTTCAGGACTGTTCAGGATATGGGCACCGCCATCTTGCCTCAGAAGCGTCACATATTGAGGAAAGGAGAGGGGGCAAAATTACAAGGGGGGCGGGGTTATTTCTGTGCTTTGCACAGACAGAGCAGAGCTGGGGTCAGGAAAAGGACAGCGATTTTAGAATGCAGAGCAGTACTTTCTGTTTGCAGGCAGCCTGGAACTCCATGGGCCACCTTTTTGGATGTTTAAAGGCTCAAAAAATGCAGTAGATGCAGGTAGGACGATTTTTAATGTGGGAAATCTGTATGTACAAGGTTGGGGGAAACATAAAAGAGCTTATTTAGGGTCCAGTTTGTCGGGCTGTGTTTCCAAACAGAGCTTTATGCCATGTATTATTATGTACGGCATAGAGCACGGATTGTACGACAGCCTGCTCGTGTGCCATTGGATTGTAAGCAAGGTGAGTATATCAGCAATCCCAGGGCGCCCCCAGCAAAAGGGTTTTTTTTTTAGGGTTTTGTTCTACTTCAAGGAAACTGGCTTCAAGTTGCCCCTGCTTACTAAGAGGCTGATTCATTAATAGCGACAGATAGCGACTGTTGAGCGACTGTAGCGGTATTTTGACAGCGACCGCTAGTAGTCGCTGTGCTTGGCCATTGTTCGGTGGATGATAGCGACTCAGTCGGTGTGCCGTAATGTTGAATACAAGATGCTGAGTCGCTATTTGACAGGTTCGCTGTTGTATGGGAGCGAATGATAGCGACTGGACATAGCGACCGGCACCCACCATATTCATTAAAAAATCAGCCTTAAAAATTCCTAGCGCTGTGAAATGCATGTTTAAATCCCAGAGCGCAGTAGGCGATGTGTTAAAAGTAGTTTTTTAACCCCCTAACCACCCAAAAAAAAATGGAATGATTTTGAAATAATATTCAAACCTGAATAGTTTAAAATCAGACCTGTAATATAAATTCTGCAAAAAAAAATTTTTTTTTTTAAATCCCCACAGATTTTTTTTTTTTAAATTAAAAAAAATATATATATTAAAAAATAATTATTAATTAAAATATATTCTGCCATTGAAATGCATTGGAGAGCGCCAGGTAGCGAGAGGTCATACCTGTCGCTGTTCAAGGATGTTCGCTGGCGCTGTGGGATGAGGCTGGGATAATGATGAATGAGTTGCTAGGTGGCGCTATCTCAGTCGCTAAGCAGTATCGGCTTGATAAATGTGTGATTGTGGAGGGGAGCCGGCGTTCTAGTTGCGGTACCTGGCTTTACTGGCCGGCTCCCCAGTCGCTATCTGTCGCTATTCCTTGATAAATAAGGCCCTGAAGCTGTGTGTGTTTGGGGTAGATTTAGCACCAGGTAAAAAAAAAAAAACCCCGGGTCACCCCGTACTCTTACGTTGCTTCCCGGCCCAACGGTGCATGCGCGAGCCACGGCCGCATCCCTACTATCCCTCTAGCAGGGCGCGTGCCCGGGCCAGGCATTTGTGAATGGCCGGCGCGTGCACGCTCCCTGTTAGAGGGAAGCAGGGGATGCAGCCGCCAGCGCGCTCAGAGCCGCTGCCCTTAGACGCTGGCTTAGACGGCGTGACGTCAGCGTCTCTGAGCGCGCTGATTGGATGAGCCCGTAGGACTGGGAAGAGGTGAGTTATGCTCATCGATCTGGGGGGTTTCACACAGCGAGGCAAGGACCAAAACCCAGGATAGGCCAAATCCTGGGTTTTGGTCTACATTAAGTGGTGCCTGGATGAATTATTTTTAGTTACTGTGACTTGCGCATTATTCCAGCCGCATAATTCATAGATCCGTTTCATAATCACCTTCCCGGTTGCTGGAAGTACAAGCAGCCCGAGCCCTTGAGGGGGTTTTAAGACAAATCAAAGACTGAGCTGCCTCCATTATGGAGATAAGCTGCGCTATCAGCATGATGGGAGACTAACCCAATTTACAGCGGCTTAGCGCGTCGCTGTCATGCATCCTCCATGCGCTGAGCTCCCGAGCAGATCAGGACGGATTTGGATCTTTCAGCCTCCCATCTGGCGCTGACAGAGTTAACACATTCCATTAAGAAACCCAAATCCTAAGACGCTCGTCTGCGTTTAACTACTGCACCAGGGTTTAAGCTTTAGAGGTGAAGAACTCACTTAGAGGCCGATTCATTAATAGCGCCAGGTAGCGACAGATGAGCGACAGTAGCGTTATTTTCACAGTGCCCGCTAGTATTCGCTGTGCTTGGCCGTTGTTCGGCTGTTGACAGCGACTCAGTCGGTGTGCGTAATGTTGAATACGGGGTTAGGAGTCGCTGTTTGACAGGTTCCGCGCTGTATGGGAGCGCATGACAGCGAACGGCCATAGCGAACGGCTCCCAGCATATTCATTAACAAATCACGCTCCAAAAATTCTCGCGCTGTGAAATGCTTGTTTAAACCCCAGAGCGTTGGCGGCGATGGGTTAAAAGTAGTTTTTTAACCCCCAAACAACCATATTTTTAGAAAAAAAAAAAAAAAACATGTTTTTCAAAACATTTTGTAATATGAATACATTAATATCAGACCTGTATTTTTTTTTTTTTTTTTTTTTTTTTTACCTTAAAAAAAATATCTAACATTGCAGAAGTGGTCACAGAATTTTTGACATTTAAAAAAAAAAAAAATAAATAAAAATAATAGCAATTAATTATGAATATTTAAAGATTGCTCCATTGAAATGCATTGGAGAGCGCCAGGTAGCGAGAGGTCATACCTGTCGCTGTTCAAGGTCGCTCGCTGGCGCTGTGGGGTGAGGCTGGAATAATGATGAATGATTCGCTATCTGGCGCTATCTCAGTCGCTAAGCAGGATCGGCTTGATAAATGTGTGATTGTGGTGGGGAGCCGGCGTTCTCGTGGCGGTGACCGTCATTACCGGCCGCTCACCATTCGCTAACTGGCGCTATTCCTTGTTAAATAAGGGCCTTAGATGGCCTAACTTAAAGAGATGGTCCGAGTCCCCAGTCTGATCTGGGTTAGTCCTATAGTAAGAAATTTACCACTGCCAGACACACGCCATTCTCGCTCAACTACAGCTGCAACAGGCAGGCTTATTCATTACTAGCGTCAGCTACCGGCAGATGAGCTTCTGTACAGAGGCGCTAAGAGCGACCGCTAGTATACGCTGTAATCGGCTATCGGGTGCTGTAACAGAGCGCCTCAGTCGCTGTAGTAACCGGGCCGGCATTGATGAATGAGATTTATGTTCGACGGTCTAGCACCAGTACAGCGTTGCAGGGAGCAGGAGATAGTGCCTGGTATTGCCAGGTGAGCGTCTGTATAGCGGCGCTTAGAGTGACCGCTAGTAGACGCTGTGAAAGTATACTGTAACCTAGCATTGTGGTCGCTGTAGTAACCTGGCCGGCATTGATGAATGAGATGTATGTTCGGCGTTCTAGCACCACTACAGCGCTGCAGGGAGCGAGAGATAGCGCCAGCTCAGTGCGACTGACTCTCCGAGCTCCACACCATAATCAACAAATAAACCACACACACACAGCGTCGGCGCTCTGGATCTGGGCGCTGTAGCATAGAGACGCTGTGTGATGGGGAGGCCGATTCATGAATAGCGCCAGGTAGCGACAGATGAGCGACTGTAGCGTGATTTTTTCAGCGCCAGCCAGTATTCGCTGTGCTTGGCCGGCGTTAGCTTGATGACAGCGACTCAGTCGGTGTGCGGTAATGTTGAATACGGGCTTAGGGGTCGCTGTTTCACAGGTCCAGCGTTGTATGTGAGCGCCTGACAACGAATGGCCAGAGCGAACGGCTAGCTTCATATTCAACAACAAATCACGCTCCGAATGTGCTGTCGCTGTCCATTCCTTGTTTAAACCCCAGAGCGCTGGCGGCGATGTGTATTAACTAGTTTTTAACCCCTAAACAACCATATTTTTTGAATGTAACATTATACATGTTTTTAGAATCATTTTGTAATATGAATACATTAATCTCAGACCTGTTAGATCAATTCTGCACAAATTTGTTTTAAATTTTTTTTTTACTTAAAAATAAATCCTAACATTGCAGAAGTGTTCTCCGATTTTTTGACATTAAAAAAAAAAAAAAAAAAAATTAATACCAATTAATTATGAATAATTATAGATTGCTCCATTGAAATGCATTGGACATCGCCAGGGAGCGACAGCTCATACCTGGCGCTGTGAGGGAATTTGCAGCGGCGCTGTTCGGTCCAGGCGGCTTCATGATGAATGCCGCGCTAGCCGTCGCTCTCCGGTGCTAGCCTCATTTTGCTTGATAAATGCGTCATTGTGACCGCCGCCGGGCGTACTTGAGTCGGTAGTCGCCGTTAGCTGCCGCTACCTGGCGCTCGTCAGACACTACCTGGCGCTATCGCTTGATCAATAAGGGCATAAGTCTGTTTTTGAACACATATCCACCAGTAACAAAGCAAAAACACATGGAATGACAATGTTGTAACATTGTGACATTAATACTTTAATACCAGAGCTGTAATGATAATGACAATTCTGTATATAAATATAACAAATCAAAAAAGTTTTCAAAAATGACTCTTTCTAGGCCAGGAGAGGTCACACAATTATTTGAGAGAAAAATAAATAAATTAAAAACAAAAAACCCTGTTTAAACAGAAGAAAAGGAACGTCCATTGAAATGTATAGAAGAGCGACAGGTAGGTAATACCAGGCTCTGGAAGCTAGAGCGCCGGCGCTATACGCTGAGCCGTCTGTGATGATGAATCGAACGCTACATGACGCTGTTAGAGTCGCTCACCAGTATCGCTTTCATAAATGTGGTATTGCGTACAGCACCCGGCGTTCACCAGACGCTGCCTGCCGCTACGAGGCGCTACCTGCCGCTATCCCTTGATAAATAAACCCCAAAGTGACTGGCCAAGCCTGCTTCATTCATTTCAATGGAGGGCCGTGCCAAGGACTGGAACGCCCCCTCCACTGCAGTCAATAAAGCGAGCATGGCCAGTCACTGTGACTGAAGCTGGGCCTATGGCACGGTGGCCATGGGCAGGGACGTTTCTAGGTCAAGGTAGACAGGGCCAATTTTGGACCCAGGTGAACAGTGCTGCCGCACCTGGTACCAAAAAAGTAACTCCATAAAATACTGCCTGATCAATGCACTCCACGGGCCACTACTTCCAAGGACCATTCTGGCTCTGGTCACCCCCTGAATTGCTTTGGAGTGCCTCCTTGGTACTTTAAAGTGGACCAAAACGCAGGATTTTGACTATCCTGGGTTTTGGTCCTTTCCCCCAGGGCACCCCGATCGGGGGTTCTCCGCAGTGTGAAACCCCGCAGGTCGCTGAAATCAACTGACCTCTTCCCAGTCCTACGGCGCATGTGCGGCCGCTCGTCCAATCAGAACACTCAAAGCCACTGATGTCATGTCGTCTAAGCCTTCGTCTAAGGCCAGCGACTCCGAGCATGCTGGCGGCCGCATCCCCTGCTTCCTTCTAACAGGGAGCGTGCCCATGTCGGCCATTCACATTTTACCTTAAAAAAAATATCTAACATTGCAGAAGTGGTCACAGAATTTTTGACATTTAAAAAAAAAAAAATAAATAAAAATAATAGCAATTAATTATGAATATTTAAAGATTGCTCCATTGAAATGCATTGGAGAGCGCCAGGTAGCGAGAGGTCATACCTGTCGCTGTTCAAGGTCGCTCGCTGGCGCTGTGGGGTGAGGCTGGAATAATGATGAATGATTCGCTATCTGGCGCTATCTCAGTCGCTAAGCAGGATCGGCTTGATAAATGTGTGATTGTGGTGGGGAGCCGGCGTTCTCGTGGCGGTGACCGTCATTACCGGCCGCTCACCATTCGCTAACTGGCGCTATTCCTTGTTAAATAAGGGCCTTAGATGGCCTAACTTAAAGAGATGGTCCGAGTCCCCAGTCTGATCTGGGTTAGTCCTATAGTAAGAAATTTACCACTGCCAGACACACGCCATTCTCGCTCAACTACAGCTGCAACAGGCAGGCTTATTCATTACTAGCGTCAGCTACCGGCAGATGAGCTTCTGTACAGAGGCGCTAAGAGCGACCGCTAGTATACGCTGTAATCGGCTATCGGGTGCTGTAACAGAGCGCCTCAGTCGCTGTAGTAACCGGGCCGGCATTGATGAATGAGATTTATGTTCGACGGTCTAGCACCAGTACAGCGTTGCAGGGAGCAGAAGATAGTGCCTGGTATTGCCAGGTGAGCGTCTGTATAGCGGCGCTTAGAGTGACCGCTAGTAGACGCTGTGAAAGTATACTGTAACCTAGCATTGTGGTCGCTGTAGTAACCTGGCCGGCATTGATGAATGAGATGTATGTTCGGCGTTCTAGCACCACTACAGCGCTGCAGGGAGCGAGAGATAGCGCCAGCTCAGTGCGACTGACTCTCCGAGCTCCACACCATAATCAACAAATAAACCACACACACACAGCGTCGGCGCTCTGGATCTGGGCGCTGTAGCATAGAGACGCTGTGTGATGGGGAGGCCGATTCATGAATAGCGCCAGGTAGCGACAGATGAGCGACTGTAGCGTGATTTTTTCAGCGCCAGCCAGTATTCGCTGTGCTTGGCCGGCGTTAGCTTGATGACAGCGACTCAGTCGGTGTGCGGTAATGTTGAATACGGGCTTAGGGGTCGCTGTTTCACAGGTCCAGCGTTGTATGTGAGCGCCTGACAACGAATGGCCAGAGCGAACGGCTAGCTTCATATTCAACAACAAATCACGCTCCGAATGTGCTGTCGCTGTCCATTCCTTGTTTAAACCCCAGAGCGCTTGCGGCGATGTGTATTAACTAGTTTTTAACCCCTAAACAACCATATTTTTTGAATGTAACATTATACATGTTTTTAGAATCATTTTGTAATATGAATACATTAATCTCAGACCTGTTAGATCAATTCTGCACATATTTTTTTTATTTTTTTTTTTTTACTTAAAAATAAATCCTAACATTGCAGAAGTGTTCTCCGATTTTTTGACATTAAAAAAAAAAAAAAAAAAAATTAATACCAATTAATTATGAATAATTATAGATTGCTCCATTGAAATGCATTGGACATCGCCAGGGAGCGACAGCTCATACCTGGCGCTGTGAGGGAATTTGCAGCGGCGCTGTTCGGTCCAGGCGGCTTCATGATGAATGCCGCGCTAGCCGTCGCTCTCGCCGGCGCTAGCCTCATTTTGCTTGATAAATGCGTCATTGTGACCGCCGCCGGGCGTACTTGAGTCGGTAGTCGCCGTTAGCTGCCGCTACCTGGCGCTCGTCAGACACTACCTGGCGCTATCGCTTGATGAATAAGGGCCTTATTCATTACTAGCGCCAGCTACCGGCAGATGAGCGTCTGTACAGAGGCGCTAAGAGAGACCACTAGTTGATGCTGTGATTGGCTATCGGGTGCTGTAACAGAGCGCCTCAGTCGCTGTAGTAACCGGGCCGGCATTGATGAATGAGATGTATGTTCGACGGTCTAGCACCAGTACAGCGTTGCAGGGAGCAGGAGTGCCTGGTATTGCCAGGTGAGCGTCTGTATAGCGGCGCTTAGAGTGACCGCTAGTAGACGCTGTGAAAGGGTACTGTAACCTAGCATTGTGGTCTCTGTAGTAACCTGGCCGGCATTGATGAATGAGATGTATGTTCGGCGTTCTAGCACCACTACAGCGCTGCAGGGAGCGAGAGATAGCGCCAGCTCAGTGCGACTGACTCTCCGCGCTCCACACCATATTCAACAAATAAACTACACACACACAGCGTCGGCGCTCTGGATCTGGGCGCTGTAGCATAGAGCGCCAGACGCTGTGTGATTAAAGTCTGTTTTTGAACACATATCCACCAGTAACAAAGCAAAAACCCATGGAATGACAATGTTGTAACATTGTGACATTAATACTTTAATACCAGACCTGTAATGACAATTCTGTATATAAATATAACAAATCAAAAAAGTTTTCAAAAATGACTCTTTCTAGGCCAGCAGAGGTCACACAATTATTTGAGAGAAAAATAAATAAATTAAAAGCAAAAAACCCTGTTTAAACAGAAGAAAAGGAACGTCCATTGAAATGTATGGAAGAGCGACAGGTAGGTAATACCAGGCTCTGGAAGCTAGAGCGCCGGCGCTATACGCTGAGCCGTCTGTGATGATGAATTGGACGCTACTAGAGTCACTCACCAGTATCGCTTTCATAAATGTGGTATTGCGTACAGCACCCGGCGTTCACCAGACGCTGCCTGCCGCTACGAGGCGCTACCTGCCGCTATCCCTTGATAAATAAACCCCAAAGTGACTGGCCAAGCCTGCTTCATTCATTTCAATGGAGGGCTGTGCCAAGGACTGGAACGCCCCCTCCACTGCAGTCAATAAAGCGAGCATGGCCAGTCACTGTGACTGAAGCTGGGCCTATGGCACGGTGGCCATGGGCAGGGACGTTTCTAGGTCAAGGTAGACAGGGCCAATTTTGGACCCAGGTGAACAGTGCTGCCGCACCTGGTACCATAAAAGGAACTCCATAAAATACTGCCTGATCAATGCACTCCACGGGCCACTACTTCCAAGGACCATTCTGGCTCTGGTCACCCCCTGAATTGCTTTGGAGTGCCTCCTTGGTACTGATTTTGACTATCCTGGGTTTTGGTCCTTTCCCCCAGGGCACCCCGATCGGGGGTTCCCCGCAGTGTGAAACCCCGCAGGTTGCTGAAATCAACTCACCTCTTCCCAGTCCTGTGTGCGGCCGCTCGTCCAATCAGCACGCTCGAAGCCACTGATGTCATGTCATCTAAGCCTTCATCTAAGGCCAGCGACTCCGAGCATGCTGCCGGCCGCATCCCCTGCTTCCTTCAAACAGGGAGCGTGCCCACGTCGGCCATTCACAAATCCCTGGTGCGGGCACGCGCCCTGCTAGAGGGATAGCGGGGATGTAGCCGCGGCTCGCGCATGCGCCATTGGACCGGGAAAGAAGGTAAGTGTATGGGGCGACCTGGGGGGTGTCAAACAGCGGGGCATCCAGATTTTGGATGCCCCATGGGGAGGGAATCGATCGGCCTGGGAATCTATCCGATCTCCGTGGGTTTTGATCCACTTTAAATTCACTGGAGGGGAGGGACATAGAGAAAGAATCCCTGGGAAATTCCCTCCATGTCCCTCCCATCCAGTGTCGTTATTAGTCACATGGAGGGGATTTCACAGAGGCTCCTCCTCTGGGGTATAAAAGTCACTAGCTTGGCAGGCTGGCAAGAAAAAAAAGGGGGGACCCCCTAACTACAGGTGCTAACAATGCAGCTGCAATTGTTAATCCCCCGCTTATAGAGGATAATAACCGTTGGGCCAGGAGGAAGCCCCGACCTGGTGGACGCCCCCTGATGGAAGACTCAGCGATGATGAATACTTTTTTTAACTGTATTTTTTAAACTGCTTGTTAGGGACCCCTACACCAGTTCATATGTAGTGAGGGCCAGAAAAATTGTATCTAGCATTCGGGAGTACCAAACGCAAGATACTTCACTATGCGGCTGGAGGGCTTCTGACCCGGATAGACCCAACGCCGGCTTATCATTAGCCAAGCACCCAATAAGGAAACCTATGGCAGAGGCTTTCCCAGCTGTCATCAAACAGGCTTCCATTTACTGTAGGGCCACTATAAGGCTCTACAACAGGGGTGTTCAACCCTTTGATGAACACAGGCCACTTAAATGATCTGGAACCTGGTCATTCATTTCATTTGGAATAGCATAATGAAGATTTTCTACAACAATCAAGATACCCCCTGCAGGGTAGTTTTAAGGCAAAATATCTCTCAGTATGGGAGGGAAAAAATTCTGCCCCCTCCTCATCCATCCTATGGTGCTGCTGTCCCTTACAGATACGGACCCTGCTGGGCATGACTGATATGGGGGGGGGGGGGGGTGAGGGGCCTGTCTAATTGCCTGTACCACTAACAGTGGCTCTGACCCATCTGCAGGAAACAGGATGGCTGGAATCAAATTGTCCCTAATGGCCTTGGCGTCCAGTGCGATCACCCTCCTCGCCCTCCTTAAACCGGACCTTCAGCGTGATTTAATGAAAAGCCCAAACTCTTAAAATACGGTTCCCCAGCATCTAAAATTAATATATTTTACGTTTTTAGTCACTAACTTATTATTCTTTCCCCCACTGGGCTGCAACTCTGTTCAGGAATTTAGGATACGGGCACCGCCATCTTGACTCAGAAGCATCACACTTACTGAGGAGAGGAGAGTGGGATAAGGTACAGGGGGGCGGGTTATATCTGTGCTTTGCTCAGACAGAGCAGAGGTGGGGTCAGGAAAAGGTCAGCAATCCCAGAATGCAGAGCAGCACAGTCAGGAGGCACTTCCTGTTTGCAGGCTGCCTGATAAGATGGCGGCTTCCATAAGCCGCCATCTTGGATGTTTAAAGGCTCATAACATGCAGCAGATGTAGGTAGGATGATTTTTAATGTGGACAATCTGTATGTACAGGGTGTGGGAAACATATAAGATAGACTCTTATTCAGGGTGAAGGTCCGCTTTCAGAAACAGCCCTGACCCCCTGTCTCCATAAACTCTACTCGTATGTATGTACTTCCAACACTTCCTAACGTTCATATGTAACAATGCTCACATGCTAGCAATGCACATGTTGATTGGCTTACCTCTCTGAATATATGGGTTCCTTATTTATAGCACTCGCACATAAGTCCCGCTTCTTAACCATGTCCCCAATACTCAGTGCATCTAAGATCTTACCAATGCGAAGCATTTAATTATTATAAAAAAACTATTTCAGACTTAATTTACACCTCTCCACTTGCGCTACGTTAGTTAACGTAAGTTATGGGCCAGTTCACATTTATATGCAGAGTACATATGTGAATTGGCCCATTGAAAATAATGGGCAGCATTTTCTCTTGCGTTGTGACTGCATTGGCTAACGCAGCGCAAGCGGAGAGGTGTGAATAGAGGCTTATCAAATTATTCTGCCTAAGATTTCACCCAAAAGTGGTGTATAATCAATGTCACCACTTCCTCCAAGCCACAGCTGTCATCCCTGTTTGCCAATGCGCCCCTCCAATATCACTCTCCGTACAATTGCCCATGTTTACTGTGCCCCTCTTTAAAGCGAAACAACACACAGGAATTTCAATTTAACTAAATTGGGATTCCCCGCTGCGTGTACCCACCAGGTTGCCCCGTTTCACTCACCTTTATTTTGCTCCGGCGATAGCGAGTGTGATGATTCACTGGCACTCGGCTCCCTTCGGCGTCTCTGCCGGCTACGTTCACCTGGCAGCAGTGGCGCGCCCGCGCCACCTCTGCAGAAAGGCCGGGCGCGGACGCAAGATGATGAGAGATTCAGGAGAAGGTGAATGAAACTGGCGATGGGGGGGGTTCACACAGTTCTACTTCGGGACGTCCCAAGGAGTGTAACTCGGATGGCCCTGGAGGCTAAAAGACTCTGATGTTCCTCTTTAAAGTGCAGCCTCTCGTCCAGTCAGCACGCTGGGATCCGCTCCCGCCCCTCATCCTAGGTCTCGTCTAAGTCGAGCGGATCAAAGTGCGCTGTTGGATACATCCCCCGCTACCCTTTAACAGGGAGCGTGCCCGCGCCGGCCATTCACAGATGCTTGGCGCGGCCATGCGCCCTGCGAAAGGGACAGCGGGGAAGCAGACGCTGTTCACGCATGCGCCATTCAACCAGCGGGCCATCCCGAATCTGGATGCCCTGGGGGGAGCGAGTATGCCTGCCCTGGGGACTCATAGACTCAGAGCCGGAGTATGAGGGGGGCACGACCCGGGGCCTCCACCACTTGCCCTGCAAAAGGGGGCCTCCACCAACCTTTGGGTTAGGGTCTGATCTAGGAGGCTTTTCAGTCTTTGCTTTGACGGGCCACAGGGCCAGCATAGAAGCTATCGGTGGCAGTGCCCCCCCCCCCCCCGTGCACCTGGACAAGCTCACTGCACATAAGCCACCAAGCACAGCCGCTGGCAGCTCAATGCAGGGAACCAGCCGGGCGACTACACTACCCCCCACCCAGAATGGCAAAGCAGGAGTTCCCGAGCAGCACGCACCCGCACAAGGGTGGCACAAGGGGACTCCATCTTACGTTCCAGTAAGTGGGCGGGTGCCAGACAACCACCAATCAGTTACTTGGCTGGACCATTATTTTGACGGAAAAAGTACTATATCTGGGGGCTCCACCAGATTTTGTGCCCAGGGGCCCCCACCATACTTAATCCAGCTCTGCATAGACTCCAGGGTGGGTTTTGGCCCACTTTAACTACCTTTGCATGTCAGTTCTATTTACTCCTCCTACTTTCCCCACAGCAGGTCAGTATCCCCATCAGATGGCTCCAAAGGGCCACATATGGCCCCAGGCCGCAAGTTGAGCATGTGTTCTCTACAGCTTTAGAAAGCTGTTTAGGGGCCACTACACAGCTACAGAAGAGTGGGATGAAGTTGTCTAGTGGTTTGACACCTTGATTAAGATAAATAGATTGTCGTCCTCTAGGCAGCTTCAATTAATCGCTTGTGTAAATAATTCAACACGGCTCTGGAATTCTCAAAGTAGACATCTTAAATGTCAGCTTTAAAGAGAGCAAATGGTAACTGTATCACTGGAGCAGCATCACTGCTGTATGAGACCCAGCCAAATTCTTTATTTTTATGAAGGAACACACGCGCGTGGTTAATGGTTGGTCAATGCCAATGCTTACCACTTCCTAGAATGTCTGCCAATGACTTTGAAAAATCGACAATAAGTGAATTTAAACATGTCTGGGATAAGCATCCATCTATCCTAAGAAAAAGAGTATATACAGTATACACATAAGGGCAGACTAGATGGACCATATGGTCTCCTTCTGCCGTCAACCTTTTAAGGTTCTATTACTTGACCACCAGCAAGCATTTAGGTTTGATGTGTAGGCCCACTGGGCAACCTGTATTGGTCACCAGAGGTTACATGATTGGCCCCCATACAAGGGAATGAGAATGTGGTAGACATGGCTAACTTGAAAGACAAGGAGGTGAAGGCTATTCATGGCTTCCTACTAAGAGTAGGCACGTGTAGGCAACGCTGTATTTTGGGTTCGTGTGACTCTAGGCCCTCTTCCATTAACCTACCAAGAGTCTATCATTTCTATGTTGGGCATTAGGGGCCCCAGATGTCAAGTGTCACCCATACAATGAGCAATGAGGAAGTCGTTTGCACTGGCTGACTTGACTTTAGTTTCTCTCGAAGGGCTAGGAGGTGAAGTGTATTTATGGCTTCCTACAAAGAGTAGGCACTTGTAGGCCAAGCTGTATCTAGGGTTTATGTCACCCTATTCCCTCTTTCATCGGCCAACCAAGCATTTATTATAAGGAGAAATTGGGCATTGAGGGTCCACAGAAAGGTTTGGGCCTGTCCTGGAAACCATTGCAATCACCATGCAACTATTTCATGGTCACCAACTGAAAGGCCAGTCAACTTTGGACTTGCAACAGATTTTGATGACCCCCTCATAGTTCTCATCAGGCCAGGGACAGCTTTTTGGGTTTCAAACTAGGCAATTGCCCAGGGCCAAATCAACAAAGGGCCCCCTGGCTTCAGTGCCAGAAGCTTGCTATCACTGGGATGGTCACCAGAGGTTACATGATTGGCTTCCATACAAGGGAATTAGGACGTGGTAGACTTGGCTCCTTGAAAGACAAGGAGGTGAAGGGTATTTATGGCTTCCTACTAAGAGTAGGCACTTGTAGACAATGCTGTATTTAGGGTTTGTGTTACTTTAGGCCCTTTTCCATTAGCCTACCAAGAGTCTATCATTACTATGCTGGGCATTAGGGGCCCCAGATGTCAAGTGATTGTCACCCATACAATGAGCAATAGGGAAGTCATTTGCACTTGCAGTTCTCATCGGGCCAGAACCAGTATTGTGGGTGGCAAACTAGGCAATTGCCCGGGGCCAAATCACCAAAGGGGCCCCTGGCTCCAGTACCAGATGCTTGCAATAGTTGTGATGTCGAAGTGAAGTGTAACTCTCACGGAAAGAGGTCCATTGTAGCAATTGCACTAGCTTCAGTAGACACCTTTCTTATGGGCATCAGTGATCCTTTGCTCTGTCCCCACTACCTGTCCTGCAGAGCCTGTCACGCTCTCCTTCACTATTACATGCTGTCCCTCTGATGATAATGGAAACTTTGTAAAAAGCCCTATGACCCACATTTAATTTTGCCCAGGGGTCACACATTAGGGTTGATTCAGAGCCCCTTTCTCGACTTTTTATTTAATATAAATGTCCGTTCTTGTCTATTTTTCCCCCTCGTCTAATTCAGCAGAGCATTTTTTTCGTCAAGAATTTTTGTTTGAAATGTTTTAATTTTTGTGTGATTTTTCTTTTGGTAGCAAGACCTCTAAAAAACATCGACAAAGGGGCTCTAAATCAACCCTATTGTCTAAAACCTGCCCTGCATCAGGCGTCGGGTGATGATTAACATCAAAAGCCCCATAAGCATCTTGTTTCTGAATAGCCCAACTTTCTGGTGGCTATAGAGCCAGTTTTGGAGCGCCAGCACCCCTTTCTTTTTTGGCGCTGCTATTTTGACTAGAATGGCACTGAAAGTCACATGTCTCATATTAACTCTTTTGCTTTGATTGTTGCATTAGGTATTGGCCGGCCTGTGTCAGCGTTGGACCCCACTGCCAAATATAACAGCACCAGTGAGCGCCACTTTGTATCGCTGTCTTTTCGGCACTGCACAACGTATTTACTCATTTTTAGCACCCTGAAAAGTTTGGCGCTGTATATTTCCGGCGCTGTTTGGCGTTTCATCATCACTTTACAACTTTACAGTGCGCTTATGCTGTGTTGTAATTGTTGTCCGAATTACACATTGGTAAGCAAAAGAAGCCATGAAAAACTCTACCAGAAAAAAATAAACATTTGGCGACATCTAGGTCCTTCGTACATTACTGACAAGTCACAATGAAAGTTCTGTACAAATAAATGTGTGTAATTTTAACTATATAAGCAGAAAACATTTCAATACCGTTCTGCCAATAGTGCTCTATGGGACCTTGACCTACAGCGCCACTATAAACTGGTGCAGCTTCAACCAGAGAGCCCAGCGCTGTGACCTATGTGGCGCTAATGCTAAATTTTATTTTGTCTGTTAAATCGCACACCGAGTGCCGCTGAGGCAAAAAAATTGGCGCTGCCA
>CM051239.1:18727271-18747271 GCA_027917425.1 Gastrophryne carolinensis | reverse complement strand
TAGATGCTCTTGGCTTCGTGGTCACCCTGGGTATCCACCCGGTACAATCCCAGCAGGAGAAGGAAAATCACTCCACACCGAGGACCCTCCGAGCATCGCCCTCGCAGCCCCATCGCCTCCTCCGTATGGCTGCAGCCTGAACACAATGAATAGCCCCCACTCCAGTTGACCCTCCGTCGTGTCCTCTTCTTCTTCTGTTTTTTTATTTAAAGTACCGAGGAGCAGGGAGCTCTGTCCGGCTATTGTGCATGACACCCGGGAAAAAGCATTTACGAGCCAGGAACAATAGAGCCCAGAGGCTGCTGCTGATGGTGGTGCTGATGCTGCTGCTGATGTGCTGCCTCTCGTAGTGAGGATGCTGCAGCCTCCCCTTTCCCATTCACTGGCCGTGCTCCATCCACTCAGAGAGAGACTGCAGGGGGCTCCAGCTGACTGAACAGGTTATCTCGGAGGTTGCAGGAATAAATTACACCAGCTGGAGAAAGGAAGAGAGAGAAAGAGCGAGAAAGGGAAATTCTGAGACGGAGGACCAAAAACAGAGCAAAAAAAAAATACAAAAACATTCATCGGCATAAAATCTCAGGTCCCCCCCCCTGATGCTGCGCCGACCGAAACAATGCCGAGGCTGGAAGGCCGTCAAAAGGAGATGGGCTAAGTCAAGTGCTATTAACTGGTTTAATCTAATTACGTGACGGACGCAACTAAATGACTGTTTGTAGAAGCGCGTTGTTGTGCCGCTGAAGACCACCGCACTAATTGTTCGGTTTTTTTTTTATTATCGAGGGGTTATTTCAGGTGTGTTTTTTTATGACTGTCACAGGCTCAGAAGTGTGGCGGCTGCTTCAGCGGGAAAGATGCTCCATCAGCAATTCACAAGAGAAGTCAGCGAAATAGAAATAAATAAATCAATACGTCGATACGTATAAAAAAAAAAAGGAGTGTGTTGCTTGACGCTACCCCTCCTTGAAATAACAGCTTCCAGACGTTGTTTTAATCCAACTATGTTATTCATGAGTCACTAAAATGCTATTGCTTGCCCAGATCATATATACTAAGGAGGTTATTTAAGAAGGGATAGCGCCAGGGTGCGCCTCGTAGCGGCAGGCGGCGCCTGGTGAACGCCGGGCGCTGTACACAAAACCACATTTAAGAAAGCGAATCTGGTGAGCGCCTCTACCAGCGCCATGTAGCATCACATATATATCTTTACAGGCGGCTCAGTGTATAGCGCCAGCGCTCTAGGTTCAAGAGCGCTACATATTACCTTTCGCTCAGTGTCACTCTCCCATACATTTCAATGGGGCTTCATTAGTTGTGTATAAATAGCGTGTTTGCCAATATAATTTGTTTGCTCCAATCATTGTGTGACGTCTCCTGGCTGCAAACAAACACTTTTATACATTTTTTGGACTTTTTATATTTTTATGCAGAATTGTCATTACAGGTCTGCCACTAAAGAATTAATGTCACAGTGTTAAAACAATGTCATTCCATGTGTTTTCGCTTTGTTACTGGTGTGTATGTGTTCAAAAACAGACTTTGATCACATAGCGTCTGGCGCTCTATGCTACAGTGCCCAGCTTTAGAGCGCCGGCGCTGTGCGTGTGTAGTTTTTTCTTAAGTATGGTGTTGAGCGCCGAGTGCTGGATGCACTGAACTGTCGCTACCTGTCGCTCGCTGCAGCGCTGTACTGTTGTTAGAGCGCCCAACACACATCACATTCATCAATGCCGGCCAGGTTACTACAGCGACCGCTACGCTAGGTTACAGCGCCCGATACCTGCTTACAGCGTCTACTAGCGGTCGCTCTAAGCGCCGCTATACAAACGCTCATCTGGCAATACATGGTGCACCCAAAGCTTGTCCCGGAATGTTCTCACTCTGGTTGGCGCTCTGTTGCTTCCAACTCCATTTTCTGGCAATAGGAACCACCAGGAAAATTCCCAGTGGGCCACACTGCTTTGGCTCTCTAATGGCTGGGTGTAGCCCCTAGCACACAGCCCACCTCACCCGGAGCTTGTGTCAGGATTCTATCTGTCCAGTTTCTGTGCTCTGCCTCCTGAGTATTTCCTGATCCTACTGTGTTCCCCGGAAGCCCAACAGCCACATCCAATCCCTGTCTTCATAGACCTCCTCCAAGCCCCAATGTACCCAACAAGACACCCCAGCCAATACTCTGCCCCTGCAATGCTATAGCCTCAGCCTCATGAGTGTAGGGGCCAGTACCCCTCAATATGACCCTTATGTCTAATAGGTTACACCACTAATAGTGGCCCTGACCCATCTGCATAAAACAGGATGGCTGGGATAAAGGCCATGACACCCCAAGGTGATAGCCCTGCAGCCCTGTGGCAGGGTTTGACATCCTCATGTCAAGTCAAGTTGAAAAAATGGTGTTAGATAAAGGGCCTTGAGTAAATGGAGAAAATTAGGGAAGTTGAAGGAGAATGGAGAAAGTAGATAATGAAGAAAGATGGCAGATGTCACCACACTTGAGCCACCCTTTGGTTTAAAAAACTATTAGGGTAATTTTATCCCCTACCACCCAAAACATTTTAA
The DNA here is from genome assembly GCA_027917425.1 of Gastrophryne carolinensis. Taxonomy (NCBI): domain Eukaryota; kingdom Metazoa; phylum Chordata; class Amphibia; order Anura; family Microhylidae; genus Gastrophryne; species Gastrophryne carolinensis. The sequence goes on along the minus strand of CM051239.1, from coordinate 18,744,712 downwards.
TTTGGGATGCCGTTAACTAGAAACCCCTTAGTAAGAGAGAATTCCAATACAGAATACTAACCTTTTCCATCCATGCAGCCACTTCAACCATATCCAAGTTTGCTATAATGCCGCATGTCTTCTCCAAATTACCGCAATGGTCCAACCACAGGTCCAGTCTGTTCTCATTTCTGCTGCTTGACCTATACCAAGCACTTTCACAGTTTTACGCTGGTTTGAAATCTTTTCTGACCCTCACAAGGCTTTCTCTAACCTAGCTTCTCAATGCATAGGCTTAATGTTATAGTAAAGGCGAGCGCATGATTATTGTCCCATTGTCTCGGGCATGTACATGTTACATTGTACCAAAGACCCTGTACATTGTATCAATTCAAGACCCTGTAATTCCTAAGTTATTAGTAATAGTATTAGAGCATTAGAGATGCAGAGAAAATAATGAAGAGAAACAGTGGGTGTGGCAACAGCGATGTGATGTAAGCACACTGTGTGCTTTACATATATCATAGTAAAGAATAAGTGCATTGTCGTGCCTCTAGTTATTACTGCCAGCACATAGTGTGACCAGAAAAAGGGGGTGAGAGATGCTGCAGGCTAAGAGTATAAGACCAATCAGAATGTCTGGGGAGGGAGTGGGGGTGTTTCTGTTCTTGGTCCACAGAAGGCTGATTGAAGGACTAGGTCAGCGGGGCGGAGAATGAAAGCTGAATGAGCAAGCGATTTTCCTCACTAAGTAGACAGACATAACAGGAAGGAGAGTGCTGGAAGGACTCAATGTAAGGTGACTTGTCTTTTGACTTGTCAATCTCTTTTATCTCCTGGTAACATATTACCAGGAGATTACACATTTTCTTAAAGCAGACCAACAGTCAAAAATGAATTAAATCAGACCAACACAACAAACAGTGCTCATATGCATCCCTTCCCAGGGCAATTTAGATTACCGCACAAAAATAATAATTTACCTTTTACTAACGCCTACTAGGATAAATTTTAAAAACAAGATGGCCGCTCATGGGCTTGCAGGCCACCTGCAAACAGGAAGTCGTGCTGGGCTTCCTGTTACTGTGCATTTCAGTTACGTCACTTGGGAGAGGAAGCTCCAAAATGGCCGCTACCTTTCTTTTTCAACTGTACCAGGCTGTTGGTCTAGTTTAATGTGGACCTTTGCTCACATACATGGGGCGAGGTCTACACAAATCACTTTTGCTCCTTATTGGCCCTCCCATTGGTGGCAAATATTCCTTGCCTTGTGTACATTGGACTGACTACAAGAGCACTCCTGCAGTCATGCGGCTAAGCCTAGGTGCTCATCCAATTAGATGGTCATTATGACAATGGCCAGCTGCTGTGATCTACTGGACAAACCTTGGTTGGCAACCTGGATGCCGTTTGGCTCTCTACTGGTGGTAGACCTTTTTTTAGCTGAACTCACAGCAAGCATTCTTTGTCTGTGAGTTACTGCTTTGGCCCAACCCTCTTCATTATATAAAAACACACCCAGCTATAGGCAGACACTTGAAGTTCTTTCCTGCTCCAGTTTCCTCTGCGTCTGATCACTTTTCCATGTATGACCGGGCCTGCCTATTGACCAGGAATCTGAGCTTCCTGCACTAACCTTGACCTGATCCTCATTTTTGATTCAGAGCTGTTTGTACTAACCTTGGTATGATCCTCATTTATGACCCAGAGCCATTTGTACCAACCTTGGCCTCATCCTCATTTTTGATTCAGAGCTGTTTGTACTAACCTTGGTATGATCCTCATTTATGACCCAGAGCCATTTGTACCAACCTTGGCCTCATCCTCATTTATGATTCAGAGCTGTTTGTACTAACCTTGGTATGATCCTCATTTATGACCCAGAGCCATTTGTACTAACCTTGGTATGATCCTCATTTATGACCCAGAGCCATTTGTACCAACCTTGGCCTCATCCTCATTTATGACCCAGAGCCATTTGTACCAACCTTGGCCTCATCCTCATTTATGACCCAGAGCCATTTGTACCAACCTTGGCCTCATCCTCATTTATGACCCAGAGCTGTTTGTACCATCCTTGGTACCACCTTATCTTGAGGGTGTAGGATTCCTCTTTAGTGTGACTCAGGTGGGGAGTATTTGGGGCACAACAGGAAGCTGCTGAGATTGGTTGGGAGTGTTTTGGAGGGTAAACCCCAGGCTACGTTGTACTGAGCAGAGATTTCATATGGGGAAGCCAGAGGGACAGACAGGGAGATCGTCCATAACCATGCTGAGGGGAAGTCTGATGTAGCCTCCTGTGTAACACATGTAGTGGGGCTATTACAGAAATGAGGCCTGGGTGCAGGGGGAAGCGAGTAGAGGGATGTGGCTGTAGTGAAGCAGAGTTGCGCTGAGTTGCAGAGACAGAGAGAAGACTGAGGTGCAGGAGTCCATGCAAAGAGAAGAGGGCCCTGGCGGAAGAATCCCAGGGGGTCCTGGCGTTGGATGAGACAGTGTAGGTGCCCCTTAGAGAGAATCAAAAGGGACCAACAGGCAGCAAGAAGGAAGCCGCTGTACCTGAGACTCCGGAAAGGCTGCCCCTGTCTGAGGCCCCTTGTATGCAGTGAATGCTGTGTAAGGGAAAAGCTCTTGTCTTGGGGAATGGTCCAGGCTCGGAACTATGGAGTAGTGGTTTTCCACGTGTTATACTCACTGGCAGCCCAACAGTCTCTTTAGGCGTTCCCGCGTCCCAGTCTGGGATACCACATGGTCTCCGATACAAGGGGGTGCTCAGCTCAAAGTGAGGTGGTGGCCACCAGAGTCTCCTACATTAATTGGGTAATACAATACTGCCTGGCCCCTATGCTGAAATGTGCTGACAAGCAAGAGTACCTAAGCTCTATATCTGATGGATACACACCTATTTTAACCTTATGCTGAAGTGTTCTTAAAAGAAAGTGTACCTGTGTTCTTTGCTGATGGACACAAGCCTGATTATCTTTTTTCTGAAATGTCCTTATGAAGCGAGTGTTTGCTTTTCTATGAAGCTGTGCAAGTTTGTTGGCCTATGAACTGTTCCTTTGATCATGACGTGGATTAAAGCATTTAACTTTCTTTTCATGACTCTGCAAGCTGATGCTTTCATTTATCCTGCTTGCCATTGAGTGTCTGTCTGCTGTGATACCATCTTGTCAGCTTCCCAATGCTGTGGTCCCATTAACCCTTACCTTCGGCTACCATACCTGTGTACTGTGACACTGCTTTACCAACACACAGATAATGCTTCATTAATACAGATTTCCTGCAGTAAACTGTTTGCATTTTGTTAGTGTGTACCCTAAGATCAAAAAGGTTGTGCGCCGCTGTGTCTAAAGGGTGAAGGCGAGAAGTGTCTGTAGATGTCACACCTTGGGACAGCATTATATGGTACAGGGCAACTATAGAGCATCTTAATGCCATTTGTACTAAAATGACATGGCAGACTTTGTGTTCAGCAAGGTCCCCTGTCAGTACCACCTGTGTTTTATTCTAAGCCCCAGTGCAGCAACCCAGAGGATCATAACCCAGGCCCACCATCACTTCCTTTGGTGGTCTGTAGGCTTCTTGGGAGAGCCTACAATCCCTGCCTTCACCCTTCACACATTGATCTTCCTACATGTCATCACTTATTCTAAGATACCAATCTAGACATAGCCTCCTCTCTGTCCAGGACCTCTTCCTATCCTTAACCTCCTCTCACTCCCCAACCCCGTGATAAGCGAACCGGTTCTAACAAATCGGAATTCGCACAGAATTTCAGTGAGAATCCAATTTGTTGGTGATTCACGCAGACTGAATTTTCCCAGAGATTCTTTAAAAAAACAAAAACAAACCCATTATCACTTACCTGCACGCTGGTTCCCGCATTGCTCCAGTCCGGCAGCGGGGGGTTAGTGGCAAGCACCGGACACGGTCTTTGCAGGTTAGTTCGGTGCAGGTATCCCACAGCCTCACTGGCTTCCTGCCAGTTAGCTCCCCGCTGGTGCCCCTGTGGGCTATGTGAGCAGGTAGTCTTTAGAGCTGGGGGAGAGGACATTCGGCCTCCGAGCCCTGGTCTACAGGCCCACATACTGTAGCTAGTTGCCCGGCTGGTTTTGCCAAAGACATGCTAGGTATGCTCACTCCTCGGGGTATAAAGAGGCAAGCAAGGCAGGCAAGCTAGCAGGGAAGAGGAGCTGTGTCCTCTGGCCAGCTGCAGAGTGAGGAGCAGTGAGGGACACCTGCACCAGTCGATAACAAATTCGCTCATCTCTACTTATAACCTTCAAAAGTGCCCTCAAAATTCACCTCTAAAAACAATCCTACAATCTGGTTTAGGAAAACCACATCACAATCTTGACAACTCTTCCAACACGCTTAGTACATACTTCTTGTGACTCAACCTCTCTTCTCCACCCTTATTCCATAGATTGCAAGCTGGCAAGGGCAAGGTCCTCACTCCTAATGTACTCCTGGATTAATGGGTATTTGCTCCACTTCTGATTGCTCTTGGTCATCTCAAGCAATAATCATCCAGTGCATGGTGCCCTCTAGTATATAGATGCAATTGAGCCGGTTAGGTTAGATTTTTGGTCATTCCGGGGCAGCAAGTGAAGAGCTTTCCATGTCTCGCCTGTAGCTCCTCTGACTCCGGCAGCTCGATAGAAACCTGCTTTTCCATGTATGTCCTGGCCTGCCTATTGACCAGGAATCTGGGCTTCCTGCACCAACCTTGACCTGATCCTCATTTATGACTTCAGAACTGTTTGTACAAACCTTGGCCTGATCCTCAAATATGACCCAGAGCCGTTTGTACCAACCTTGGCCTGATCCTCATTTTTGACCCAGAGCTGTTTGTACCAACCTTGGTACCACCTTATTTCGTGGCAAGCTGGCAAGGACAGGGTCCTCACTCCTAATGTACACTGGATTAATGTGCATTCGCTCCACTTCTGATTGCTCATGGCCATCTCAAGCAATAATCCTCTGGTCCATAGTGCCCTCTAGTATGTAATGGATGCAGCCCAGCTGGTTGGGTTAGATTTTTGGTCTTTCGGGAGCAGCACGTGAAGAGCTTTCCATGTCTCGCCTGTAGCTCCTCTGACTCCGGCAACTCGATAGAAACCTGCTTAGCTGGGAAAAGATATGGAAATTTATAGCTGTGTTAGCATTAGCGCCGGGGCAAGCCAGACGCCTGTAAGAGATTTTCCAGCTCTTTACAATCGTCGTGTCAATAACAAGCGCAGAAATCTGACCTACAACAGGCTCAGGCCAACAGACATGTGCTCAGCGGGCGAGAAATGGCCGAGTTGCTGATGTAAGAACAATGTGTGCTGAATCTCAGGAGATTATTAGGATTAGGGTTGAGATGATTCAGGACTCGGTCCAAATTTTAGGGAAAACTATGATTTTTCCAAACAAAAATGTCTTGCCTATTCGTGGTAACAAATTGATTTGCTCCTGGAAGTGGACTAAAATGGTCCTGGAGTCTAAGGCTGCCTGATTCCCTCCTCCCGGGGCATCCAGATTTGGGATGCCCTGCTGTGTGAAACCCCCTCGAGTCCCTTCTAAAACCTACCTTCCCCCCGATCCAACGGCACATGAGAGAGTGACAGCTGTCATCATCTATACCTTTAGCCAGACGGACGCCCACGCCAGGTATTTGAGAATGGCCGTTGTGGACATGCACCATATTAGAGTGCAGTCGGTATGCGTTCGCCGGAGCACTGGGCTCTGTTTGGCTTTTTTCGGCTAGATTCAGCCACGCGGATCAGATGAGAGCCCGCGACTGTACCGTATGACCAGCGAAAGGTTGAGTTTTACTGGAGACCTGGGGGGTTTCACACAGTGAGACATCTTGAATGATGGGGGTTGTTCTGAAACACAGTCTGCTATGGGATGATGGGGGATGTTGTGCAACACAGTCTGCTATTGGATGATGGGGGTTGTTCTGCAACACAGTCTGCTATGGGATGATGGGGGATGTTGTGTAACACAGTCTGCTATTGGATGATGGGGGTTGTTCTGAAACACAGTCTGCTATGGGATGATGAGGGTTGTTCTGAAACACAGTCTGCTATGGGATGATGGGGGATGTTGTGCAACACAGTCTGCTATGGGATGATGGGGGATGTTGTGTAACACAGTCTGCTATTGGATGATGGGGTTGTTCTGAAACACAGTCTGCTATGGGATGATGGGGGATGTTGTGCAACACAGTCTGCTATGGAAGGGGGGACTCTGTCACTGTATACTATGGGATTATGGGGGTTGTTCTGCACCACAGTCTGCTATGTGATGATGGAGGGATTCTGTCACACAGTCTGCTATAGAGGTTTTTTTTTCATTTTTTTTTATAAAGGATATTTAATATTAGTACTGTCTCTACCCCATTTTGTGCAGGCCAATCTCCCTGGTGCCCCACCCCCCGATTTTCCTTCCGTCATCCTTTAAAATTTTTTTTTTTTACTTTTATTTTTTAATGTATTCATTTATGTATTTATTTATATTTTTTCATTATGTGGGATTATTTTGAGCACTTTCCCTACTTCATTTTGTGCAGGGCAATCACCCAGGTGTTTCCCCGACTTGGCCTCCGACACCCATAAAAATTAATATTTTTTTTTTTATTTATGTTTTTTTTTGGTTTTATGTTATTATTTTAAGTAGTTTCCCTAACACATTTTGTGCAGGGCAATTGCCCTGGAGTTCCTCTCAATTTGCAGTAATCTAGTCTTTGCTACCTCCATTTTACAGCCATTTTTGGGCACCCAAGTTTCGGTCCCCATCGAATTCAATGGGGTTCAGTTCGAGTTCGGGTCAAGTCCGGGGACCCAAACCGAAATCTGCCAGCAAGTTCAGCTGAACTTGGCGAACCCACCCTGTCATTACCCCACAGCTGAAATACGATGGCTCTCAGGCCAGCCTACAAACAGTCCCTAGTAAATAGTGCTGGACAAGCCATTAGTATAAATGAATTAATATTTATTGAAAAATATAAACGCACTGATCAAACAAACAATACACATTTAGAAACATAGAAAAAATAGAAGGGTGACGGCAGAAGGAGACCATACGGTCCATCTAGTCTGCCCTTATGTGTATACTGTCAGTCTGATTCATTACTAACGCCAGGTAGCGAGAGATGAGCGTCTGTACAGCAGTGCTAAGAGTGACCACTAGTGGTCGCTCTGATCGTCGTGAATTGCTATTACAGAGCGCCGCCTCAGCCGCTGTAGTAACATTGCTGGCATTGATGAATTTGAGAGTCGCTATACTACCAGTACAGAGCTATATGGGAGCGAACGGTAGCGACTGGTCATTGTGAGCGATCAAACCATATTCATCAAAAACAGCCTCACATAGCGCCGGCACTCAAAATTGTGTCGCTGTAGCATAGAGCGCCAGACGCTGTGTGATTAAAGTCTGTTTTTGAACACATATCCACTAGTAACAAAGCAAAAACACATGGAATGACATTGTTTTTACATTGTGACATTAACACTTTAATACTAGACCTGTAATGACAATTCTGCATAAAAATATTAAAAAATCTAAAAAGTTTTCAAAAATGTCATTTTCTAGGCCAGGATACATGATAGAAAGTTTGGAGATTTTGTTAAAAAAATATATAAAAAATTGGGATCAGGAAAGGGATTTAAGGATCGTCCATAGAAATGTATGGGAGAGCGCCAGGTAGCGAGAGGTAAGACGTGGCGCTCTGCAAGGCTGAACGCCGGCGCTGTACTCTGAGCCTGGGATAATGATGAATCGGACGCTACATGGCGTTGTTCCAGTCGCTCACCAGGTTCGGCTTCACAAATGTGTAATTGCGTGCCGTGTCCAGCGTTCACCTGCTGATACCTGCCGCTGTACAGGCGCTACCTGGCGCTAGAGCTTCATGAATAAGGCCCTAAGTTTCTTCTTAAAAAAACTTCCCTCCTGAACCTTATTCCCTCCAGTCACATATATAAAGGTCTCCATCATGTCTCCTCTCTCCCTTCTTACCTCCAGACTATACAAATTAAGTTCTTTAAGTCTCTCCCGATTAAAACACACATAAGACAAGAACAATGACCTGGACACTAGAGAGATCTATACAATGTAAGACTTCATGATAGTAGCAAGTTCCCATAAGCTCTCATTATAAGTGTAAAAGATATACCCGAGGGGGCGTGGCCTAATTTAACAATTGTCCCTCTTTCCTACACTAAAAAGTTGGGAGGTATGATATATATCATAATAACATACCTTCCAACTTTTCAAGGTGGGAAAGAGGGACATAATTAGGCCACGCCCCCTCATTGAGGGATGTATAGGAGATCGGAGATGGATAGGAGAGGTTGTAACAGTTACAACAATAAAAACAATTTGAATGGGGAAATGAATCATTTATTGATGCAGATCTGCATATTAAACCTCAAAGAGGGACAAATGAGATCAACGAGGGGCAGGGGGACGTGGCCCCAAAAGAGCCTCCAAATCAGAGACACTTGGGAAGTATATATATATATATATATATATATATATATATATATATATATCATAATAATATAACATATAATAAAATAGAAATAGTGGTAACAACAATATGACAATCCTGTAATGCATCATGTAAGAGCAGTCAGGTTCTATTACAGAAAGAAGCCATGGGCAGTCCCTCCAAATCAGGGACACTTGGGAGGTATATATATAAATATATATATATATATATATATATATATATATATATATATATATATATTAGAATATAATAAAATAGAAATAGTGATAACAACAATAAGACAATTCTGTAATACATCATGTAAGAGCAGTCAGGTTCTATTACAGAAAGAAGCCATGGGCAGTCCCTCCAAATCAGGGACACTTGGGAGGTATATATATAAATATATATATATATATATATATATATATATATATATATATATATATATATATATATATTAGAATATAATAAAATAGAAATAGTGATAACAACAATAAGACAAGCCTGTAATACATCATGTAAGAGCAGTCAGGTTCTATTACAGAAAGAAGCCATGGGCAGTCCCTCCAAATCAGGGACACTTGGGAGGTATATATATATATATATATATATATATATATATATACCATAATATAATAAAATAGAAATAGTGATAACAACAATAAGAAAATCCTGTAATACATCATGTAAGAGCAGTCAGGTTCTATTACAGAAAGAAGCCATGGGCAGTCCCTCGGGGGATAAGGGGGTGGGTGGGGGTCTTTGCATTTTGACGCGCATTAGATCAGGGGCAGCGTTGATCCGATCGTTCCCTGGCGACGGCCCCTCTTAAATATTCCGCCATCGGAGCAAATTAGCAATGTAAAGGGGATGCAGATCGGCCTCTGTGTTTACTTTCCACTCTGTTACACATTTAAGAGGGAATTAAGGGCTCAGGGAGGCCGGGCGGGGAGGCTGTGATTAAGAGAGATAAACAAGTCGGGATTACAGGTCCTCAGCTGCCGGGAAGCGGGCATGAGCCGTCCACCCCAAGCTGCAACCTCACAGGGGCGCCGCCATGATAAATAAAAATACATTATACGTACCTCCAAGGTGTCCCTGATTTGGAGGGACTGTCCCTCTTTTGAGTCCATGCCCCCCTGTCCCTCTTTGAGGTGTAACATGCAGATCTGCAGCAATAAATGAATCATTTGCCTATTCAAAGTGTTTACATTGTTGTAACTGTTACACCCTATCTCCTATGCATCCCTCAATGAGGGGGCGTGGCTTCATTTAACAATTGTCCCTCTTTCCCACTCTGAAAAGTTGGTAGGTATTATATAGGCATTATATGGTTTATACACCATATTGAACACTGTGCGTGTGCAGCCCATACTGCACTGAAAGTGGACCAAAACCTTGAATTTTGACTATAACAGGTTTTGATCCTTGCCCCTGATGCACCCTGATTTGGGATGCCCTGCTTTGTGAAACTCCCCAGATCGCCCAGAAAAACTCCCCATTCCCCCCACCTACAGTGCATGCACGCAGGGCCGGATTAAGCATGGTGGAGGCCCCAGATACAGTATAAAATAATAGTCCAGCCAAGTAACTGATTGGTGGATGTCTGGCACCCGCCTACTTACTGGAAGGTCAGATGGAGTCCCTTGTGCCCCCCTTGTGCGGGTGCTGCTGCTTTGCCATTCTGGGTGGGGGGTAGTGTAGTCGCCCGGCTGGTTCCCTGCATTGAGCTGCCAGCGGCTGTGCTTGGTGGCTTATGTGCAGTGACAGCTCTGCACCCATCACTGTAGCGTTGCTGGCGGCGGCTTTGCTGCTCTAGACTCTCCATCCTGCCCTGTGGTGGCTTTGGCTGCCCAGGCGCTGTTGATAACTTTGTTGCTGTCCCACGGCCCATCAGACCAAAGCCTGAAAAGCTTTCTGGACCAGACCGTAACCCAAAGGTTGGTGGAGGCCCCCTTTGCAGGGCAAGTGGTGGAGGCCCCGGGGCACGCACCCCTGTAATAATCCGGGCTGGCATGCACAGTCACACAACCAGCATGCTCTGCTCCATTTGGCTTCTACTGCTAAGGGACGAATGCAGCCGGATGAAGCCGAGCGTGCTGACAGTCGCATCCCTGCTAGCACGTGCCTAGTTAAAGGTATAGTGTAGTGTGGCTGCGGCCCACTCATGCACTGATTGAGAATCAGGTAGGTTTTAAAGTGGACCAAAACCCAGGGAGATCGGCCCAGGAATCTCATATATTGATTTCCTCCCACCGGGGCATCCAAAATTGGGATGCCCCACTGTGTGAAACCCCCCAGGTCGCCCATAAACTCACCTTCGTTCCCAGTTCAACGGCGCGTGCACGAGCAACAGCCGCATCCCCGCTATCCCTCTAGCAGGGCGCGTGCCCATGCCAGGCGTTTGTGAATGGCCGACAATTGTTAGAGGGTAGCGGGGGATGCGGCCGCCAGCGCGCTCAGATCCGCTCACGTTAGACGAAGGCTTTAGACTAGCTGACGTGAGTGGATCCACGCGCACTAATTGGACCAGAGGCTGCGCATGTGCTGGAGTTCAGAGGAAGGGTGAGTGCGATCAGGCGACCTGGGGGGTTTTACACAGTGGGACATTCTGAAATCCTGGGTTTTGGTCCACTTAAACAGGGATTTGGGAGGTTCACACTGCGGGCATCCCCAATTGGGATTCCCTGAGGAAAGGAAATCATGGATTTTGATCCAATTTAACCTGGAACTTTATATCACAGTGGCCTTCATTCTCTATAACACAATCATGCTGAAGGTGCATTAAAAGGACCTCTAGCATTATATACATATGGCGTCTGCTTTTACCCTAACAGGACATTATTTGACACACATGTAATACGCGCTGTATTCCTGGTGTTAGTGCAACACAAGGTGGGGCCAGGCTGCAGACGTACAGTATAGTATACACCTCCCCGGAGCTGAGCGGCTATTAAACACATGAAAGGCCTATTGCAAGTGTGTATTGCTGACCCCCGACACCCCGCGTGTGACCCCGGCGCCATCTCAGAGCTTTCTCTAATGAAGCAGCAATCAATTATCGGCGCTATAGATCCCTCCGCAGCGCCTGTGTGGTCTGGGGGAAATGGCTGCACTTGCTCTGTAATTAGCTGCAATTAGCTGCTCCAGCTGAGGATCAGCAACACTGCCCCGCCCCCAGTGTGGATTTAACCCCTTTCTACCCCCAGTTTTTTTTATCTGTCTATCTATCTATCTATCTTATATCTATCTATTCATAGCTATCTATTTATCCCATAACTATCTATCCTTCCATCCTCTATCTCTCTATCTCTCTATCTATCTATCTATCTATCTATCTCTCTCTCTCTCTCTCTCTCTCTCTCCTATGTATTTCTCTCTTATCTATCTATCTATCTATCTATCTATCTATCTATCTGTCTATCTGTCTGTCTTATATCTATCTATTCATAGCTATCTATTTATCCCATAACTATCTATCTTTCCATCCCATATCTATCTATCTATCTATCTATCTATCTATCTATCTATCTATCTGTCTGTCTGTCTGTCTGTCTGTCTGTCTGTCTGTCTGTCTGTCTGTCTATCTATCTATCTCTCTCCTATGTATTTCTCTCTTATCTATCTATCTATCTATCTATCTATCTATCTATCTATCTATCATCTGTCAATCCCATATCTATCTATCTATCTATCTATCTATCTATCTATCTATCTATCTATCTATCTATGTGGTCTGGGGGAAATGGCTGCACTTGCACTGTAATTAGCTGCAATTAGCTGCTCCAGCTGAGGATCAGCATCACTGCCCCACCCCCAGTGTGGATTTAACCCCTTCCTACACCCATTTTTTTTATCTATCTATCCATCTATCTACCTATCATCTATCTATCTATCTCATATCTATCTATCTATCTATCTATCTATCTATCTATCTATCTATCTCTCTATCTCTCTATCTATCTATCTCATTATCTATCTATCTATTCCATATCTATCCACCCCATATCTATCCATCCATCCCATATCTATCTATCTATCTATCTATCTATCTATCTATCTATCTATCTCATATCTATCTATCTATCTATCTATCTATCTATCTATCTCATTATCTATCTATCTATCTCATATCTATCTATCTATCTATCTATCTATCTATCTATCTATCTATCTCATATCTATCTATCTATCTATCTATCTATCTATCTATCTATCTCATTATCTATCTATCTCATATCTATCTATCTATCTATCTATCTATCTATCTATCTCATATCTATCTATCTATCTATCTATCTATCTATCTATCTATCTATCTATACAGCAACGATTGCTGGGCATAAATATGCAGCACAATACATTATTGGAGGAGGAGAGCCTGTGCATGCGATGTGGCAGAGTGGGGAGGGGGGGGGGGTTACATCCCAATTTGGGAAGGTGAAAATCCTGAGTTTCGGTCCACATTATCTCAAATCCAAACAGCAACGCTACCTGGAACTTTGTCTGTGAAGGTTCTAACCCATCTAGATCATGGTATATGTTTGGTAAAGAAACAAGGCAACTGGATTTGCAGTATTCATCTTTATTCTTCAGTACAGCATGTCCTGTTGCCTTGAAACATTACTAATATACCTGTAACTTTCCAATTTGATAATATTTCATGATCAAACTGATAGTGAATTAACCGGGGTCGGGCATGTGTATGGCCAGCATGGGATCTTCCATCCTTTTGCAGCATTCCGGGAGCATCTCAGCAAGTGGCTGGAATGGCGGGGGGGGGGGGGGGGGGGGGGGGGGGAGCGTGCCATTTCTAGAAACGATGGATGAACATTGCTCACAGATTAAAAGGCCAGCAGAGCAGAAATCATCTAAAAGGAACTCAGAATCTTTCATCACAGCAACAAAGGCGTGTAACAGGCAGCCGCGCGCCCCTCTATCCCCCGTCTGATTGGACGAAAAGAAAAGAGCAAGAGGCCAGCGATGGAAGAAAACGCTCTGCTAATAAGAACCCGGGAGCCGGACTTTACTCATCTCGCAGGTCAGAGCCGCACCTCCTCTCCATCGATTTTTCTTTTCCCTCTATATTTTCTTTTCTTTGAACATCGTCAGTGATCATTACAGTACTGCCGGACCACCAGACAAAGACAAGTAAAGTGGACCTACAGCCAGATTACATAGGGGAGGCCGATTCATTAATAGCGGCAGGTAGCGACAGTTGAGCGAATGTAGAGGCATTTTCAGAGCGCCCGCTAGTAGTCGCTGTGCTTGGCCGTTGTTCGGTAGTTGATAGCGACTCAGTCGGTTTGCCGTAATGTTGAATATTGGGTGAGGAGTCGATATTTGACCGGTTCCGCGCTGTATGGGAGCACATGATAGCGACTGGCCCTATCGACCGGCTCCCACCATATTCATTAAAAAATCACGCTCAAAAAATTCTCGCGCTGTGAAATGCATGTTTAAACCCCAGAGCGCTGGCGGCGATGGGTTAAAAGTAATTTTTTAACCCCCAAACAACCATATTTTTGGAAACCAAAAAAAACAAGTTTTTAAAATAATTTAGTAATATGAATACATTAATATCAGACCTGTAATATCAATTCTGTACAATTTTTTTTCTTAATTTTTTTTACCTTAAAAAAATTATTTAAAATGGCAGAAGTGGTCACAGAATTTTTCACATTAAAAAAAAAAAAAAAAAAAAAAAAATTAATAACAATTATGAATATTTAAAGATTGTTCCATTGAAATGCATTGGAGAGCGCCAGGTAGCGAGAGGTCATACCTGTCGCTGATCAAGGTCGGACGCTGGCGCTGTGGGCTGAGGCTGGAATAATGATGAATGAGTCGCTATATGGCACTATCTCAGACGCTAAGCAGGATTGGCTTGATAAATGTGTGATTGTGGTGGGGAGCCGGCGTTCTCGTGGCGGGGCCCGCCATTACCGGCCGCTCACCAGTCGCTACCTGTCGCTATTCCTTGTTAAATAAGGGCCTAAGAGTTAATTCAGCATCATGCAGGAATTCATTCTCGCACTGTTTTAGACAAGAAAAATCTGTTCACGCCCATCATCCGTTTCCTGATTCGGCAATGTTTTTTTTTTTTTTTTGCAGGAATTTTTTGTTTTGTGCAAGAACTTGCATGGAAATTCTCACAAAAATTGTAAACTCGTGTGATTCAGCAAGTGCTTTTTATGGGGACTTTGGGGCGTGGTCGGGTTTTTGTTCACCGACATTTCTCTCCTGCTCACAGTTGGCTGCACAAAATGAAAAAAGCTGTGGCACAAATGTTTTGTTTTGTTTAAAGTGGACCAAAACCCAGTGCGATCGGCCCTGGAATCTATAAGATTCCCAGGTCAAACGATTCCCTCCCCCCGGGGCATCCAAAATCAGGATGCTCCGCTGTGTGAAGCCCTCCAGGTCGCCCCATACACTTACCTTGTTTCCCAGTCCAGCGGCGCATGCGCGAGCCACGGCCACATCCCTGCTATCCCTCTAGCAGGGTGAGTGTCCGTGACAGGCATTTGTGAACGGCTGGCGCGGGCACGCTTCCTTTTTAGAGGGAAACAGGGGATGCGGCCGCCAGCGCACTCGGAACCGCTGGCCTTAGAAGAAAGCTTAGACAAAGTGATGTCAGCGGCTCTGAGCGAGCTAATTGGACTGTCGGCCGCACATGCGCCGTAGGACCGGGAAGAGGTGAGTTGCGCTCAGCGATCTGGGGAGTTTCACACAGCGGGGCACCCCCGATCAGGGGTAAGGACCAAAATCCAAGGGCCTTATTTATGAAGGGATAGCGACAGGTAGCGACTGGTGAGCGGCCGGTAATGATGGGCCCCGCCACGAGAACGCCGGCTCCCCACCACAATCACACATTTATCAAGCCGATCCTGCTTAGCGACTGAGATAGCGCCATATAGCGACTCATTCATCATTATTCCAGCCTCAGCCCACAGCGCCAGCGTCCGACCTTGAACAGCGACAGGTATGACCTCTCGCTACCTGGCGCTCTCCAATGCATTTCAAAGGAACAATCTTTAAATATTCATAATTCATTGTTATTAATTGTTTATTTTTTTTTTTAAATGTGAAAAATTCTGTAACCACTTCTGCCATTTTTTTAAGTTAAAAAAAATAAAAATGTACAGAATTGATATTACAGGTCTGATATTAATGTATTCATATAACAAAATTATTTCAAAAACTTTTTTTTTTTTTTGGTTTCCAAAAATATGGTGGTTTGGGGGTTAAAAAACTACTTTTAACCCATCGCCGCCAGCGCTCTGGGATTTAAACATGCATTTCACAGCGCAAGAATTTCTTGAGCGTGATTTGTTAATGAATATGGTGGGAGCCGGTCGCTAGGGCCATTCGCTATCATGCGCTCCCATACAGCGCGGAACCTGTCAAATAGCGACTCCTCACCCAATATTCAACATTACGGCAAACCAACTGAGTCGCTATCAGCTACCGAACAACGGCCACGCACAGCGACTACTAGCGGGCGCTCTGAAAATGCCGGTACAGTCGCTCATCTGTCGCTACCTGGCGTTATTGATGAATCGGCCTCACAGTCATAGTGCTGGGTTTTGGTCCATTTTAATGTAGTAAATTAATTTAAAACAAAATGGGCACCCTGAGTCACAGGGACATAGCTGGGGGGGGGGGGCACATTCTCAGGGTGCAGCAGGTCAGGGGGGTGCCAGAGGGAGGCCTGTGAACAGGTGGGAGGTGCCATTTTGAATCTTTACCCCGCGTGCCAGAAAGCCTAGCTGCAACTCTGTCGAGCCAACAAGGCATACAAAAAAGGGAGAATGGCATCTCACACAGAGCCCAGAAAATCTCGACCCCGGATTATGAGTAGGGTGCAAGGGGCCACTTGCCTTGCAAAGGGGGCCTCCACCAACCTTTGGGTTATGGTCTGGTCCAGGAGGCTTATCAGTCTTTGGTCTGATGGGCCAGCAACAAAGCCACCACAGGGCAGGACGGAGAGTCTAGAGCAGCAAAGCCGCCGCCAGCAACGCTACAGTGATGGGTGCAGAGCTGTCACTGCACATAAGCCACCAAGCACAGCCGCTGGCAGCTCAATGCAGGGAACCAGCCGGGCGACTACACTACCCCCCACCCAGAATGGCAAAGCAGCAACACCCGCACAAGGGGGGCACAAGGGACTCCATCTGACCTTCCAGTAAGTAGGCGGGTGCCAGACAACCACCAATCAGTTACTTGGCTGGACTATTATTTTATACTGTATCTGGGGCCTCCTCCACTCTTATGTGTATGCCCAGAAAAGGGTTGATGAGTTGTTTATTGTGTGGAACTATGAGAAAATGGAGAACATTTTGTTTTGTCCAAATCTCAGAGTTGTTTACCACTTACCAGATGCTGGAAATCTAACTAGAGTTTGCTTTAAAGAGAAATAAAACTTTCCACTGTCTTGGGTTTTGTTCCTCCTGGTGGGGGCTTCACAAATTGGCATGCCCCACAGTGTGTCAGAAAAAGGTCAGCAATCCCAGAATGCAGAGCGGCATAGTCAGAAGACATTTCCTGTTTGCAGGCAGCCTGAGACTCCATTGGCTGCCAGCTTGGATGTTTGGAGGCTCAGAAAATGCACTAGATGCAAGTAGGATGATTTTTAATGTGGGCAATCTGTATGTACAGGGTGTGAGAAACATATAAGATAGGCTCTTATTCAGGGTGAGGGTCCGGATTAATGTGAGCAATCTGTATGTACAGGGTGTGAGAAACATATAAGATAGGCTCTTATTCAGGGTGAGGGTCCGGATTAATGTGGGCAATCTGTATGTACAGGGTGGAGGAAACATATAAGATAGGCTCTTATTCAGGGTGAAGGTCTCGATTAATGTGAGCAATCTGTATGTACAGCGTTGGGGAAACATATAAGATAGGCTCTTATTCAGGGTGAGGGTCCGGATTAATGTGGGCAATCTGTATGTACAGGGTGGAGGAAACATATAAA